>CABEEJ010006108.1:5624-32140 GCA_901482245.1 Timema douglasi | reverse complement strand
GGGGGGGGGGGGGGGGTTCCTAAATGGTTTTCCACTTTCCATCCATGCAAATGCGTATTCACTTCCTATAATTCAACCTTCCCAATTCCTGATCCATTAGCGTAGTTAGTACTTAAAACGTATAACTCGAACGGGTAGTAAGACGCGGTGCTAAATAATAAAAATAATAATAATATTTACTATGAAGGTACTATAAAGCATGTAAATAAAATAATGAATTACTTGAAGTATAAATAATGTTTAATCAATTATGTTACATAGTTGTTTAGCAATGGAAATTAAGTATAATAAAGTACACACATTTTAATGTCCGACATTTTTTTCACCAGACACACTTTATTTATAATCTTGTTAAAAAAATACACTTATAGCAAATCATCAATAAAAAAAATGTTTGCAGCATTGAATAAGGCACAATGGTTTCTTTATTTGTACATTCAATTTTCAAATAAATCTTTCAAAAAAAAGTTATACATACAAATTATTGAGGGTATAAAAACCAAAGGATGTATCCTTCAAAATGCAAAATTTACAAGATAAAAATAGTTAAAAAAAGTGTTTACACAATTGTTTATACTATGAAATTAGATAAATATTCATTGTATTTGATGATATAGTTGATCAAATGAGGAAATAATTAAATTCAATTGATAGTTCCGACCCATAGTAACATACACAGTGGATAACTATATTTAAATTAATTGTAAAAATTAATCCAAAGACATTGAAATAATGTAAAAATAGTAATATTATTTTTTTGTACACATTAATAAAACATTCACGAGTGTTGGCAGCTATGTACACCCAGTTTCACGATGAAATGTTAAGTTAATAATAAATAAGTTACCTTTCTTGTTTCTGCTATGGTGTAGCTTATAAGATATTGTCATAGTGTGGACAGTGAAGGTAAGACTGAAATTCCGCGATAAACCGAGTGTGCGTCCTGCAATACCAGTTCGAATACACATTAAAATATAGGATGGAGATACATGTGAGTTAAGGTTCATATTTTTTTTCAATTTTTATAAGAAAATGAAGGCGACCTGGTAGTCTAGGGGTAAGGTGTCAGACTTCTATGCTGGCATCTGGGGTTCAATCCTCGGTCCTGGCAAAGATTTATCTGATTACCAAACACTTCCTTCACCTCTGACAAGACATCTTGTGAATGTGAGGAATGCCAGGCCTACCACCGTGGTTCGGATCACACGTTAAACTGTAGGTCCTCCATTTCATCTCACAATCACCCAACCATTACACATTAGCGTAAGTGCGTATAACCCGAACGGGTAGTAAGACGCGGTGCTAATAATAATAATATAAGAAAATGCTCTTTTTTTTTTGCCAAAATCAAAAATCGCAAAATCAAGCCATACTGACTCGGTGGCTGTCGTCTGTTGACGAAGAGAGCGCCCTGTGGTTAGCAGCTCCTCATTTGTCCTCATGGAGTTGAATCGACCTTGTTCCAGACAACAACGCTTCAAAGGAAAAAATAATCTGGAAGGGCCGGGAATCGAACCCGGAACCTCCGGATCTTTAGCCAAGTAAATATAATACTGCTTCAATAGATAGGTATAGTTTAATTCAAAATCTCTCACGAGCATAGTGGTATTCGACCGAAACATATTATATTTATTTTCACCAAAAAGTATATTATTCTTATAAAAACTATAAAAAAATTTGTTTTATCCTAACTTACATTCCATAAGCATAATTTATTTAAAGAAAATCATACATGCCTATAATATTAAATTTTATTTTTTATGGTGGATTAAATAGAAAAACTATTATATTGGTTAGTTTTTTTTAAACACTGCGTCTTACTACCCATTCAGGCTATACGCTTATGGACTAACTAAACTAATAGTTTTAGGGATTAAGAAGGTTATATAAACGCAAAGTGTACCCGTATTTGTATGGAGGGAAAGTGGAAAGCCACTTTCGATACACCCGACCGAGATTCGAACCTCGATCTCTCCGTCATCGTCAGTCTAGTCTACTGCATGAGTAGCGCGTTAGACCACGAGGCCACTGAAGTGGGTGATTGGAGTTTTAATCCTGGTTGGGTTTGTTTTCCTGAATATTTTTCCATTTTACCTACACACAAATGCAGGTACACTTTTTCAAATATTCAACCTTCCTCATCCTTACGACCTTGGCGTAATCAGTATATATGTGTATAACCCTAACGAGTAATTAGATGTGACGCTAAAATAAAGTATTAAAGATATCAAAAAATTGCATTCATATTAACAAATTCTATTTTATTGTAGAATAACTTTTTTTCATGCCATGTATGATTTTTTTTATTATATATAATAAATTGTGTCGACTAAAAAATCCTATTTTATATGGCGGCCGATTCTTATATTTAAATTTTCAACGGGGCACAAAAAAATTGCCCAGGTTTGCAATATCAAAACAAGAACATGAAATATAATATTCAATGACTATACAATTATGATTAAAATCGAATTAAAAGGTACAAATATTTTTTTACCCATTTATATTTATCTAAAAAAAAGGTTACTCTACACAGTAACATCCTTATTTCATTTTTGACATTAACAACCCTACAATATTGTGATGTACTTTTGTAACTTACTCCATAGAATTTTTTTTTTTTCTATTGTGATGAAAAATCGTCACTCTTGTCATAAAAAATATATGCTAGTGTGATGTANCCCCATATATATATATATATATATGAGATAGATTATTAAAGCTAACAATCACAAATTTCAAACACAGCAAACACTATTAAATTCAAACAGTCCACACCGTCATACTTTATTAAAAAGTTTATAAAATCTAACTCTTTAGGGTGCTGTTCGTAAACTATGTGCCCATGTCGGAGATAAGTGGATAATGCTCGGCGTGACCAAGCGGCGAGAAGGGGAGGTGGACTCGGAAAATGCATGACATCACATTACGATTGAGCTTATCAGACAGTATTCTGTATTAATAGATCCACCTGTGTGCGAATACAAACAAATAACGATCTACTAAACGACTTTTGATCGTGTCGAGCTTTGCAAACACGTTCAAATCAAAGGGTTATATAGGCTCCACAACTAAAAAAATACTATTTGAATAGGAGTGCAGGGTGGGGGATACGGGGGGGGGGGTATGTTTGTTATATATTTTGACATAATAGAATGGTTAAAATTGTTTTCACTTTAGAGAGTAATACCCAATTTGTTTACACAAGAGACTCGTCTTTTTCTGGTGAGTTTTAATAACCAGTGATGTACAGCCCAAATTTTTTATAGGAAGAAACCCGCCTCGGTGGTGTAGTTGGCTAACGCGCTTGTCATGTCGAGCTCGACCGCCGAGGACAGGGAGATCGAGGTTCGAATCTCGGTTGGGTGAACTGGGGGTGGTTTTTTCCTCAATGGTTTTCCACTCTCCCTCCACGCAAATGCGTGTTCACTTCCTCTGATTAAACCTCCCCAATTCCTAATCCATTAGAGTAATTAGTACTTAAAGCGTATAACCCGAACGGGTATTAAGACGAGGTGCTAAATATTTTTATTATTATTAAAGGAAGAACCTTATCGATCCACTTTGGTGGCCGCATAGTCTAATGCGCTAATCTGGTGTCGGACTAGACTGCCAAAGACGGGGAGATCGGGGTTCGATCCTTTCCGGGTGCACTGAAGGTGTTTTTCCGTAAATGGTTTTCTACTCTCCCTCCATGCGAATGCAGGTGCACTTCTTCTAAATTAAACCTTTCTAGTTTCTAACCCATCCATGTAATTAGTACATAGGCGTTTAACCTGAAAAGGTAGTAAGACGAGGTGCTAAAAGAAAAGAATATCTTACAGAAAACTTATCTTATCTTAATACTTGTTCATGTCATATGCATGTATGATAATTACTCTAATAGGGTAGGGATGAGAAAGCAGACATTTTGGAGGTAATCTACCCGCATTTGCATGGGAGAAGCGTGGGAAACCATTTAAGGAAAACCACCCTCGGTAGACCAGACCAAGGGTTCGAACCCCTATCTCTCCGTCAAGAGCAGGCCAGTCTAACACAAGAGTGACCCCATTCGGCCACTGAAGCGGGTGTTAGAAAAGTTACTAGATCTACTTTCACGTATTCATACGTCAAGTCATGTCATCTGCAGATGTCTATTTCGATAGATATTATCAATGCTGGACGGGAAAAAATATATTTGTATTTTCTAAAGGATCTTTCCTTTGAAATTGGACTGTAAATACTGGTATGAAAATTATCGAGTGGAATTGGGACATTTCCTTCCACTTAGCTACTGGTTTAGCCGACTGTAGCTAGAAGAGTTTCTGTGAAGTCTCTCGCATCTTTGAATGTCACCCCTTGATGACCTTGGGTCGTCTCCCGTCCACTGGGGTCACTTATTGCAACCGCTACATTTCTGGTTAGGTTTCACTCGTGAAACAGTCGATTGTTTCAGACCTGGAAATAAAAAAAAAAAAGACCAATTGTGGTTGGTGGTGGTAGCAGTGCAAGCTAATATTTCCCCATGTCACACTCGAGTTTTCAATTCATACCCGCGTGAGTTTTCAAACTATACATGTGAGAGTTTTCAAGCTATACATGCGTGAGTTTTCAAACTATACACACGCGAGTTTTCAAACTATACATGTGTGAGTTTTCAAACTATACTCGCGAGAGTTTTCAAACTATAAATGTGTGGGTTTTCAAACTATACTCACAAGAGTTTTCAAACTATACATGCGTGAGTTTTCAAACTATACACGTATGAGTTTTCAAACTATACACGTGAGAGTTTTCAAACTATACATGCATGAGTTTTAAAACTATACACGTGAGAGTTTTCAAACTATACACGTGAGAATTTTCAAACTATACACATGAGAGTTTTCAAACTATACACATGAGAGTTTTCAAACTATACACGTGAGAGTTTTCAAACTATAAACGTGTGGGTTTTCAAACTATACTCGCAAGAGTTTTCAAACTATAAAAGCATGAGTTTTCAAACTATACTCGCAAGAGTTTTCAAACTATAAACGTATGAGTTTTCAAACGTGAAAGTTTTCAAAGCTTTCAAATAATAAAAGTGCAAGCTTGACATAAATTATACAGGTCCAATTATCGTGAGACATTTTTTCTCCTAAGAATGCCCTTCCCAAAACCGTACTCGTATTATACACGCAGCCTAACAATCTTCCCTGAAAAAAAAAAGCCATAATATTACAACAAAGATCTATTTTGTAGCAATATTGGAACTGAAAACGCTATCGTCTAATAATAAACTTAAGGTCAAAACGGAGAGATAGGGAGTATTACCACCCTTCGGTGTTAACTGTACTGGTAATTCGGTAGGTCAACGTTAGTTGCTCGAAGAATATAATATGCTTTGTTTCAGATATTAAAACATTTTCAGAGTCACCATCAACATTAACCATTCCGAGCCTGTGGCCGGGTCAGTTTAGTAAAATGCCTCCATCTTCCTCTATCTTTCCACCATTCTTCCTCCGCTAACCAGGATTCGCCCCATGCCCAAGTTCATTCTTCACTCTTCACTCCAAAGCCGAAGGTGCCGGGTTCAATTCCTGTGTCCGGGTGTCATTTTTAAAGTTTCAGAATATGATATCTAGATGGTGCGATCCTAACTAAAATGCATAAATGATAGCTTTGGCTATTTGATTTAAAAAAAAATATATTTACTTACTGACTAGATCAGATCCAACCGTGATGGTCCCGTTCTCCGTCTCCTTCTCCCTCCTCACGGACGCGTCAAACGACAAAGCGGCCATCCTGCAGAATAAGTCGGGCACACCGTCGCCTGTTTTAGACGACACTGACCAGAACTCGGCCCCCACCTCCTCCGCTATCCTCATAGCGTGATCTTCGACCTCCGAGAACGCAGTTCTCGACTGGAATAATTAAACGAGACTCAACAACAACAACAACAACAACAACAAACAGGATGAGGAAGGTTGTTGAAGGGGTGGGAAAATCACGGGGATGGAAAAAAATTCCCCGGTACGCCCCAAGCTGATAACCGAGTCTTGAACTTTCCAAAATATTGTGAACCAAATTCTTAGATAGCATGGCCACTGGAGCAGAAATAATAGGTCTATTAGGATTTTGGTTAAAAGGGCCTTTAAGAAAATTAATTTTTTTTGTGGTCAACATTAATAACACTTTAGTAATATTATTATAGTTATAACGATACCAGTTTTTTTTACGATGTAGACCTGTATATTCCCCACGGTTGGGCAACAATTATAATGATATCGGTTTTTATTATAATGACGATGTGTGTATGCCTTACTACACACTTGTTATCTCACGTCTATGACGATCTGATTTTATATGTATTTCTTAATGTGAGATAACTTATCGGTTATTTGTTGAAATTAGTAGAAAGTTAGCGTTGTACACGATTCATTTTGTTATTTGCACATTTGTTATTGTTAATTTAATATTTGAATGATACATGTTTTATTAATTTACGAAATGACTCAGAGAGCGTGAGCAAGTAGTGAAACAGACTGAGATTTTCTCTTTTACTATAATTCTGTGTGATATTACTATGTTCCGTGTAGATTTATACGCACAAGCTGCTTATATATGACCTACCCCTTGCTTCTTGGACCCCTTGTCACCAGTGTTAAAACTAACTAATAGGAGAACCTTCTGGCAACCTGATGTTGTGAAGACTAGCTTCCCATTGGGTAAAGGCAGTCAGAACATCATCTAATTTTGAAATAAAACGAATGGAGATTTTTTTTTAAAAGAAAGAAAGTTTTATACATATTATAGTGAAATTACTTCTGAAAACACCTGATCATCCATGGATGTAGTATTAAAAGTAATATTTAAATACAGTTCTTTAAAGAAAAATACACTTCATCCAGGACTTTTTAAATAAATGAGAGTGGTCCAAAATAGTATAATTACATTGTTATTGTTGTTGTTACTATTAGTATTTTATAGATGTTGATAATATATAATATAATAATAATAATATTTAGCACCGCGTCTTACTACCCGTTCGGGTTATACGCTTTAAGTACTAATTACACTAATGGATTAGGAATTGGGAAGGTTGAATTAGAGGAAGTGAATCCGCATTTGCGTGGAGAGAAAGTGGAAAACTATTTAGGAAAAACCACCCCCAGTTCACCCGACCAAGATTCGAACCTCGATTTCCCCGTCCTCAGCGGTCGAGCTCAACATGACAAGCGCATTAACCAACTACGCCACCGAGGCGGGTGGTAATATATATCAAAGTAGCAGCTTCAGATCACATGACTTGACGTATGAATACATGAAAGTAGATGTAGTAACTTTTCTAGTTGTCAGATAAGGTTCTTCCTATGAATACATTGGACTGTATATTCCAACATTGTTTTAAAATTTGCCTCAAATCAATTTTTAACTAAATAAAACGATAATAGAGAGAATGTAAGAAAACGAGGGAGGCATTTTACTAAAGTGACACGACCGCAGTCTGGAAACAGCTCATGATTATGTGACTACGAAAGTGATCAAAAGAAGGAAGTGTGACAAAATGAAGGGAGAAGATTAGTTTTTTTAGTTTTTTTTTATCAAGATCCAACCTAACTCTCCTTTCAGGTTAGTTTTCTTCCCAATCACTTACATGACATTGTATTATTTTACCGTGTTTTCACATGTATCATTATTTGTTTTAACAATCTTATAATAGGGCGCCGTACCATAAGATCCCTCTTGGTACCCACGATGAAGATATGGGGCTCCCCGTGGTTGACAACTAGAGCTTCTCTCAACCATTGGGAGCAATGGGAAAGCGACATCAGGCTCGACAAGTCAAATACTACCACCACAACTGAAAGAATAAAGAGAGTTGTAGAATAAATTGTAACCTAAGGATGGCATTGTGTTTAACACCAAAGATTGTACAAGATCTGCTCTGCACGACTTATTTTATACAATTTCTAGATATAAAACACGTTCATTTTTATTGTATATATTTATTTTATTTAGCACCGCGTCTTACTACCCATTCGGGTTATATACTTAAGTACTAATTACGCTGATGGATTAGGAATTAGGAAGGTTGAATTTAGAGTAAATGAACTCACATTTATGTGGATTATTATTATTATTAGCACCGCATCTTACTACCCGTTCGGGTTGTACGCACTTACGCTAATGTTGTAATGGTAGGGTGATTGTGAGATGAAATGGAGGACCTACAGTTTAACGTGGGATCCGAACCACGGTGGAGGCCTGGGCATTCCCTACATTCACAAGTTGTGGTTAATACACGTCTTGTCAGAGGTGAAGGAAGGGTTTGGCAATCAGATAAATCTCATTTACGTAGAGGTAGAGTGGAAAACCATTTAGTAAAAACCACCCACAGTTCACCCGACCGAGATTCGAACCTCAATCTCCCCGTCCTTGGCAGTCGAGCTCAACATGAAACTAGCGCGTTAGCTAACTACGCCGCCGAGGCGGGTCATTTTTATTGTACAACTATTGGTTTGCTAACAATAAATAACCCTTTCTGCCAGACGTGCACTTATTGAATATATGATAATGTGTTTATTAACCACCAGCAGAAAATTTATTATTGATGAAAATAAAATATGGATTTACCTTTCCACATTGATAAATTGACGGACGAGGAATGGATGTTGTTCCCGTCCTAGTCTTAAATTAGATTATAAAGAATATGAAGTTACGACAGGCCTAACAAGCCGGTAGTGGAAAATATACGGTTTGAATAAAAAAAAATGACCACAGACTGGAAACAGTAATGGATGCAAAATAAAAATTACTAGCCATCAAATTATTAATAAAAACAAATTTACAATTTAAAGTTATATTTGTATTATATTTTTTTGCACCGCGTCTTACTACCCATTCGGGTTATACTCTCATATGTACTAATTAACACCAATGTTTTTAGGGACTGAGAAGGTTATATTTATAGCAAGTGTACCTGCATTTACATAAAGGGAGAGTAGAAAAAACCACTCTCAGTACACCCAGCCGAAATTTGAACCTCAATCTTCCACATTATCAGCAGTCTAGTCTGCTGCCTTAGACCATGTGGCCACCGAAGCGGGTTATTAAAGTAGATATAAATAATAAACTCGTTATATTTATTAAATGTCCTCATGAGGATGAGGATGAGTATGACCCTGTTTCAAACCCAGTTGCTTCACAGTAAAATTACGGAAGCACTGGGGATCGAACCCAGGAACTCTTGCCCAGTAGACGACAGAATAGTTTGGAGAGAGTATAGAAAAAACATAAGAGAATGATGACCTTACTGTGAGCTCCTCTGTAATACGAGGCTGCGATACATTTGAATCTTTCTTGTCCCGCTGTGTCCCATCTGGTGGCAAAAAAATAAAAATAATTAGAGACGTGCGAGACTTAAAAATATCTCTATTTCGTCTCGAAAGTTAAAAATGAATCTCGAGACTTCGAGAAATAAAATAAAACAGCAAATAATAACCCTAAGGAATTTAAAAGAAACCAAACCGGGAATTTATTATTTCCAATAACAACGTGATAACTCAAAAATAGGCCACATTCCACCCCCCCAAAAAAACAGCCTTCATTAAGAAATGTTTGGGTTATAAATATTGTTTTTTCAACATCAAACTTTGACAATATAAGCTTTTACACTACAAAAATTAAATTATAGATGGTGTACATCGTAACTACGTATAGTTATATTATACATCACTCGCGAGCCAATTTGGATGGTGAGGCAAACCTAGAATTGAAAGAATTATTTGCTTTAAGCAGAGTCTAATTACCCATTCGGGTTATACGCTTATGTACTAGTTACGCTAATGGTTTTAAGGACTAGGAAGGTTTTATTTAGAGAGGTGACCTGTCGGTCTAGGGGTAAGGTGTCAGACTTCTATGCTGGAGTCCGGGGTTCAATACTGGGTCCCGGCACAGATTTATCTGACTGCTAAACCCTTCCTTCTACCTCTGACAAGACGTGAGCGGTGTGTCTTAGAATCAGAGACATACAATATATAGTTCAGATTTGATTCAAAACATATTTTCGTTATAAAATATATGATTTGGATTTGAAAATTTTGAATTCGCTCAAGATTTTTTTTTTAAGAAGGCATACTTTACAGTTTTAAATTAACATTAATTTAAATATTGCAAACAAGTTTAACAAAATATATAAAAGTATGGACTTACATTTGCAAATTATAGGGCACTTGAAGTACGTCAAAGCGCTCGACTTCAAAATCCACTCCTATAGTCGCTTTGTAATTACAGTCGAATATTTGATGGCAGAACCTGAAATAAACAATTCATAAAAAAAATAAAAATTATTCTCCTGACTTTAAACACCTCTGTGATCTAGTGATATTAGTACTAATTTATGTTAATATGATTAAGGTTGAATTTAGGGGAAATGTACCTGTATTTGTATGGAGAGAGCAGGAAACATGTCTACTCAATATAACCAATAAAATTCCTAACTTTTTTCCCTGATTTCCCCTGATCATTTCCTAAAATTCCAAACACAAAATTATGTCACACCTTGTTTTTTTTTTAATCTTTTTTTTTATTAATAATACGTTTTAAAATTCAAACAAACATGTTTTTAATTTATATTAAAATAGTCTACTAGGAATGATAAGATTATAAAATATATTACACAACCACAAACAAAAAAGACAGTTTGAATCAAATTGTAATTTACTGATTTTATTATTATTTTTATTATATTTTAAATTCCCGACTTAATCAAGTTTTTTCTGACCACTTCAAATTACCGGTTAATTCCAGTTTTCCTGAAGAAACCCTTTCGGAAAATAACCTCCCTAAGTACACCCGACCGAGATTCGAACCTTGATCTTCCTGTCATCGGCAGTCCAGTCTACCGCGAGAGTATCAAGTTAGAACACACGTCCGCAGAAGCGGGTTTCAACCGCAATGACATAACGACTATGTTTCAAATTTTAAACGTTACTTTTACCTGTTTATCAAACTGGTTTTTCCAACACCTACGTCTCCTAAAAAAACGGCCTTGGATATTTTGAGGCCGGCCATCACAGGTCGACTTGTGGTGCACGCCTCCTTCACCACCTTGCTGAAGTCCTGCTGTTTGTATGGGGTAGCGTCCGAGCGGTACGGAGCGGGGAACACGTTTATCTGTCGATCTTTATGGGCTTGGTCTTTCAACATTTTGTAGATGGCCGAACGAGACTCATACATAAGCGGGTCTGAAAATAGAATTTACAATATTATACAGTGGACGTTGTTCTTAAACTATAAAGTATAGTATAATCTATATGTGCAGCTCATTTCTATATTTATAATCATTTGTCCCTCAAGCTTTGCCTTAAATATTTCCTTAATCATATAACATTGCTTTCTTCCATATTGATTTGCTTGGTACCCTACGATTTATTAATCTTTTTATCATACCCCTTCAATCTCTTTATCAAACACAATCTTCAATCAAAAGACAAGTTGGATTGATTAATACATTTAGAGAATAGTTATTTACATGCAAAATTTTTGTGTGTATATTCTGCTATAGACATTTTAGTTAATACATAAATTACTTAACTGACCAATACAAATATTTTATTGGATGACACTTATTAGTTTCTTGGAATAAATAACACTGCAAAGTAAGATTTATTTTGTAAAAAAAAATATTTCTCAAAAGGAACCATAAACGTTCTCGTCCGGGTATTGGATATTAACCTAAGTCCCATACATGATAATAGTTTTTAATAACAAACAACAGAGAGTACAAATATAATTAAGGATTGTGTTAGTTTACACTATAATCTATCCCCATATATGTGAAACTATTAGAACAAACAATTTGGTCTAATAATTATAAACACATAATACATTACAATATAAAATACTTCATTATTCATCTAGAAAATATTACATTCAAATATTCACGACGAAACAATAGCTTTAATTTATAAATTGACATTTAAAATCTAGTAGCCATTTGTAAACAAATAACTTTAAATCTATTTATTAGACAGTTAGCAAAGCTGCCAGCTGGTATCGTGAGTGAGCCCGTGATTATGATAAGCCGACTGTAGAAGTTGTTATCCTAGAAGTGTAACCTCTATTTAATTGGTCAGACAGAAACTTTAGGGTATATATATCTCTCTCTCCTATACATATACCAGACAGTGTGGCATTACGACATTGTTCGCTAATTTGTATGAATATATTATGAGATACGTTAAATGAAATAAAACTGTTTCAATAGCAAAACAAATTTAAAAATTCGTGAGATGTTTCTTTAAATAAGTTTATGCAGGCTAATATATACTAGGACTTTTGGAAAAAAAGCCCATTTCGTAAGGCCTTATTTACACAAGAATCCTACCGTTATCCGTATGATATTATTTAGGTTGTATAAAATATCTTACAAAGGGATTTTCTACTACCATTCTAGAAGGCCATGTATCCTATCAAGATAGTACTATACAAAAGGATTCCGGTATAAAATAAGGTATTCCAGAACGTCCGCACTACCAAAATGAGGGTATGAAAATACTTCCAGCAATCTTATGACCTATATATAGGCGTAACTAGGATTGATGAATGGGGGGCGGAGGAGAGGGCATTAGCCCCGAGAGAACTACACCAGTACCAGTTCCTTTTTGAGTGACTAAGTGACAAATTACGATTATAATAAATAATCGGCTTGCAATTCAGTTAAAGCTAAAACCCTGAAACCGGATTAGACTAACCCAATACAAGTTAATTAAAAAACAACTTTGTTTTCTTGTAGAACACAAAAATTTCCTGGACGTTTACTATTATATTTTTCTAAAATATACACATTCTAGTTAATTGGACCTTAGATAAATTAACTTATAGGTGAATATTATATAATATATAATGCATCTTTTGGTAAATTAAGTTAATTCATAGAACTTTGGCACCTTTATTTATGTTGAAAAATAAGAATGGTATTTATATAGGTGCTGTGCTCTAGCGTATGAAGTATCTTAATTGTAAAAATATAAATATCCTGAGCGCATAACAGCGAAACATCAAGAGTAATGTGATCTGTGATCAACAGGATCTCTTCCATTTTGTACTGTGAAACATGCCACCAAAGCCAAAACCAGGTGAATTTTGTATTTCTGCATTAATGTATTTTGCTTGATTCTCATATTTAATTATGAGATACCTAATTTAATTTACGTGACTAATTAAAATTAGTCTAATATTTGTAAAACATCATGCTCATAATTGTATTGATGACTGTCCACGAGGTGGAAACAACGTGGCTTCTGAATTAGTTAGCGTCTCTTTAGTAAATTATATTGATTGTGGAATCTATTATATTGTTATAAGCTCACATTTTAATTTTATAATTGTTTTTGAATGTGTCTTGTGTGTTTGTTTGTTAAAATTTATTACCAAATTCAGCTTAGGTTGACAAGGCTCTGGGTTTCAAAAAATTATATTACATTTGTATTATTTGATGTAATTTTGCATTGTAGCCTATTATAAAATCATCCCCTTAACTTTGACATATCTAAAGTAGGCTTTGTTGTTGGGTTTCTTCCCCCCCCCCATCTCTTGACCCCCACCCCCACACGTATACATACACCTTGCTTTATACTCAACTGGGAAAGCCCTGATTCAAATATGTTTTGCTCAAACTTGTAAAAAAAGATGTGTCATGTCGTTAGCAAACAAACTGGTCAAATTGAGGCATACAGTAAAGTGAAAAAAAGACTCTGATGGATCTTTAGTTTAAGTGAGTTGTCTTTCATTTCTTTGGTGTGTCTTTACTTTTTTTCCCCCCCTCATACACACCAATTATCTGTATAATATCTGGTGACCTGGTGGTCTAGGGGTAAGGTGTCAGACATCTGTGCCGGTGGCCGGGGTTCAATCCTCGGTCGCGGCAAATATTTATCTGATTACCAAACCCTTCCTTCACCTCTGACAAGACATCTTGTGAATGTGGGGAATGCCAGGCCTCCACTGTGGTTCGGATCCCACGTTAAACTGTAGGTCCTCCATTTCATCTCACAATCACCCTACCATTACACATTAGCGTAAGTGCGTACAACCCGAACGGGTAGTAAGACGCGGTGCTAATAATATTAATGTATAATTGCTCTGTGGGTTTTGTTCAGTATTCGGTTCAGTCAGGCCAGACTGCACATCTCACCCGCACTGTATAGCCCTAAAGATCTTGGCTTGTGTTCATTTGAAGGATAGAACAAATCGGTTGAGTTTCTATTCCCACTATTCTCATTCTTGCTCATTTGTTCTTTGGATGGATAAACAATTGTTCTTATCATCAGTGAAGTCACATAAATAGTATGGTAATGTGGTGGTATTGGGCGAAATTACATATCTCGACATTTTATAGTAGATAATATCTAAAATTCGTACAGTCAAAGCAAGAAATTTCATATAATATGACATTTGAATTATTATTTTTTTGGCCATGATCAATTCGAACATATTAATAAAATTATCGAATGGAGTTAGGCTTACAAAATAATTCTAAATAATTATGCATAATATGAAAAATAACATAAAAACTATCAGGTTTAGAAAAAAAAACAGTATATTTAAAATATGTTATTAAAAATAAAGTGATTCTACCACTTTTAAACTGCTTATATTATTATTATCACCACGTCTTACTACCCGTTCGGGTTATACACACTTACGCTAATGTGTAATGGTAGGGTGATTGTGAGATGAAATGGAGGACCTACAGTTTAACGTGGGATCCGAACCACGGTGGAGGCCTGGCATTGCCCACATTCACAAGATGTCTTGTCAGAGGTGAAGGAAGGGTTTGGTAATCATATAAATCTGTGCCAAGACCGAGGATTGAACCCTTGCCGCCAGCATAGAAGTCTGACACCTTACCCCTAGACCGCCAGGTCACCCTAAACTGCTTATACATTTAAAAAAATATTTTTCTTTAACATAGAAATATTTTGTTGTGTGTCTCATAGCCTCTGGATGTGTAGTTATATTAAATTTCAACCCCAATACTACTTTAACAAGTAACAATATTACGAGAAAAGGATAAAATATCAAGTTAGATCCCTTATAACTTATGAACTGTAATTTTTTGAAATCGGGTAATTACTATTTTTTTATATCATTAAAATTATGTGATAAAATTTTAATTGTTGATCGACCTTAAATAAAATGTAAAATTTGCAACGCCGATTTATTGAGTTGGCCAGTAGCTTTTCTTACCCCAGCACATAACCGAGACCCAGGAGATTTGGATCAAATATAGCAGATAAGCTTACAGGGGTGTGATAAAATTTGACTTTTCTTTGATTGATTTGTTTTCATAACAGTTTCATAGACTTAATGACTTGCTAATATTTTCTATTGTAAAATTAAGCCATTCAAAAGCTTTGAAACATATCTAGCGCTCCGAGAAAGTTAACGGGAAGAACTAATGGAAGGCACCTTTTCGTAATTTTACGAGCAAATAAAAATAACATTGTAAATCAACGCCAAGCTTAACCAACGCTTAGACTTTATGAGCAGTTAAGTTACGAGACCTTTGACGAGACACTCAGAGTGTTTGATTATTTGACACCTTAGCTCAGCCGGTAGCGTGTCTGTTTATCGAGCTAAGGGTCCTGGGTTAGATTCCCGGCATGGCTAAAAATGTTATCATTGGTGAAATGTGGCCTTAATCTTTAACATTGATAAATTAACAGCGGGGACAGGTTGTTGTGCCTTTGCTAGTATTAAGTTAGATTATAAGACATATGAAGCTACGACAGTCCCAGCAAGCCGATATGAAAAAATATATGGCTTGAATAAAAACTGACCACAGGTTGGAAACATTAATGGATGGAAACTAAAGTCCTTTTAATTAGACATGTAAAAATAAATTATATAATAACCTCTGAGGAAGTATTATTCGAAGGTTTTGATAGCTATTTATATGTCTTATATTTAACAAATCAAATAAGAAATTTTTAGAATGTCAAATTTTAGTAAAATGGTGATAGTCGAAAGTTGCCTTTTTTAAAAAAAAAATCAGGGTTTAGTCACCATGGATTGTGACTCTTGGTAGTATTGATAGGCCTCTTTTAATGTTATCTGTGCCTTGTTTTGTTGATATAAATAAAACAGCCCCAAAGGCTGAGAAGAGCGCGGAGAAACCTCCCGAGAAAAAAGCGGAGAAGAAGCCAGCCGCAACCCCAGCTGCAGGCGCATCAACCTCCAAGGCGGCAAAGACCGATGCGGCTGGCCCGTCTAAACCGGCGGCCGCAAAGAAGCCAGCAACCGCACCGGCGGGAGCCGGAAAGAAGCCAGCGGCCGCGCCAGCAGCAGCCGCCACCGGGAAAAAGCCAGCAGCCGCACCAGCAGCAACCGGGAAGAAGCCAGCGGCCGCGCCAGCTGCAGCCGCCGGGAAAAAGCCAGCGGCCGCACCGGCAGCCGCTGGGAAAAAACCAGCTGCCACACCGGCAGCAGCCGGGAAAAAACCAGCGGCCACACCGGCAGGGAAAAAGCCAGCTGCCGCGCCGGCCGCGACCGGGAAGAAGGCTGCGCCGGCAGGGGCCGCCAAATCAACTGCAAAGTCTGCAGCCAAGGGTGCAGCTAAACCGGCCGCTAAAGCTGGAGCTAAGCCGGCAGCCAAGGCTGCAAAGGGTGCGGCGAAACCTGGGGCTAAGCCCGCTGGTAAGCCTAAGATACCAGTAAAGGGAGCACCCAAGAAGGTTGAGAAGCCAAAGTCTGGTGTCGCTCCGAAGTCACAGAGGGTCACAAAACCAGCAGCTCTTGTTTTGCAGAAGGCGCTGAGAGTTCAAAAGAAGGTATTTAATTTAATATTCTAACTCTTTGCTAAATTCAAACTTGGCTATAACAAGCGGTTAGGGGACCGTTAAGTTTCTTCTTTTATAGTAATTAATAAAGATGAGTATTTGACACTTTAGCTCAGTTGGTAGCATGTTTCTCTACTGCACTAAGGGTCTCGGGTTTAGTTTCCGTCGTGGCCGAAAACTTTTTCTTCGGTGAAATATGGTTTTACCCTTTCACAGTGATGAAATTACGACTGGAGACTGGATGTTGTGTCTGTCTTGGTCTTAAGTTAGATTATAAGGTGTATGAAGCTACGACAGGCCTAGCAAGCCGCTGGTGGGAAATATATGGGATGAATAAAAAAACTGACCCCAGACTGGAAATGGTAATGGATCATGTAAAAGTAAATAGGGTGTGCGAGTTACACTTATTTAATTCAAATCTAAGTCGAATCAAATAATATGAAATATTCCCAAAGCTAAATTCATGTTAAATGATTCTAAGTTTTGTTTTAATATTGGATAATATAAATTTAGGTATTAAAGACAATTTACAAAATGTAATTTAACCATCATAGATTTTTTTTAATGGGAATACTAATTTATAAGAGATTTAACAAAAATAAAAATACATAAAGGGTTACCTGGTGGTCTAGAGGTAAGGTGTCAGACTTCTGTGCTGGCAGCCGGGTTTCAATCCTCGGTCCCGGCACAGATTTATCTGATTACCAAACCCTTCCTTCACTTCTGACAAGACATCTTGTGAATGTGGGGAATGCCAGGCCTCCACCGTGGTTCGGATTCCACGTTAAACTGTAGGTCCTCCATTTCATCTCACAATCACCCTACCATTACACATTAGCGTGAGTATAACCCGAACGGATAGTAAGACGCGGTGCTAATAATAATAATAATAATACATAAATGATAGATTGATATAAATCTGGACCCTTGCTAATGTATTTACAGCCCAAACACAGGAAAAGTTTTTTTTAATCACCCCGTCTCACTACCTGTTCGAGAATACACTATCAGGTTGTCTACCATCCGGGAAAACGAGAATTAGCCGGGAATTTGAAGTGATCGGGAATAAGTCGGGAATTTGGTAAATTACAATAAAAATCCGGGAAAATGATATTTTACTCAAAATATGAAATGCAATAATCAGTAAATTATTGTCATTTTTTTGCTTGTAGCTGTGTAATATATTTTTAATTCCTAGTAAACAATTTTAATTCAAATTTTAAAACTGATTATTATTATTATAAAAAAATAATAGAAAACGAGGGAGGCAGGGGGGGGGGGAGTTAAAAGGATGTGACGTACTTTTTTATTCTGGAATTTTAGGAAATGAACAGGGAAAAGGTCGGGGATTTCATTGGTCAAGTTTAGTAGACACCATGAATATGTAATAATTACACTAATTTGTGGGGTATTAGGAAGGTTGAATTTGGAGGCAGTAGGCCTATAACCACATTTGCTTGGAGGCAGAATAGAAAACCATTTAGGTAAAAATACCATCAATACACCCGACAATATGAAACTCCAGACTTTGGCAGTCTAGTATACTCAGAGAGAGAAGTTTTGTTAAAATCGGTACAACTAATAATTTTTGAATTCCTGAAGCAAAATGATGATTTTTTGAGGGAATCTCATTGAAACCATGTGAAAATAAATGTAACAATCTCTGATTGCTTCAGTTTTTATTATTATTATTATTATCACCGCGTCTTACTACCCGTTCGGGTTATACGCACTTACGCTAACGTTTAATGGTAGGGTGATTGTGAGATGGAATGAAGGACCTACAGTTTTAACGTGGGATCCAAACCACGGTGGAGGCCTGGCATTCCCCACATTCACAAGATGTCTTGTCAGAGGTAGAAGGAAGGGTTTGGTAATCAGATAAATATTAAACCCCGGACCCTCGGCAAAGAAGTCTTGACACCTTAACCCTAGACCACCAGATCACCCTTTAGTTTTAATAAAAGCTTTACATTTTGAACATGATGTTACGGGGTTTTGGTGTGGTGTGTTTCAAAGTCCACTCTATGATTGTGGCCACAGACGGGTAATCTGGAAAGGCAGAGAATTTTTTGATGTCGGTGAAATTTAAATAAAAAAGTCACTTAATGGCAGGGAATTTAAACACTTGATTAATTCTGCACCTTAATGTTTAAACAAAATCATTAAATTTATTTTTTCGATATGAAAAAATCGTCGACTATTTACATTTTGTGTGGGTGGATCAGTTTAGTAAAATGCCTCCATCTTCCTATATCCAACATTTTTCCTCTTTTAATTTCTTCCATTCATCTTTTTGTTTGTGCAATCTCTGTTATCTGCTCTCATCTCTTTTTTTTTTCCCCCTTGCGATCTTTTTCCTGGTAACATATTTCATCCCAATAAATCTTTTAGCATCCTTTGCTTCTCCAGCCTCATTACCTCCCCATACCATCTCATTCTTGCTTCCTCTACCATCTCATGTACTCCAACTATCAGAAGAATTAAGAATAGTAGGATATATTAAAAATGCAAAATATCTTGTCTCTTTAGAATTTGAACAGAAGTGTATGCGTTCTATACTATTCTCATTATAAAAATAATTCCCCCCAAAAACATTTCAGTGGTGGATAATAATTTTGGTTAAAATACATACAGCTAATTATTTTTGAATTTCTGAAGCAAAATGATGATTTTTTTGAGGGAATCTCGTTGAAACCATGTGAAAATAAATTCAACCAACTCTGATTGCTTCAGTTATAATACAAGCCGCACATCGTGAACTTGACGTTTCAAGGTTCTAGTGAGATTTAAAAGATCACTATCGGTGTGGCTAATGACGAGGTGATCTGGAAAGGCAGAGGATTTCTTTATATCAGATAAATTAATACAAAATAAGTAAAAGGGAGTGAATTTAAATACTTGAATTATTTTGCAAATTAATAATTAACATTTAATTATAAAATTTGTTTTATCACTATTAACAAAATCATATACTGTTACAGTTTATAACTCAATGAGGAAAACCTCTTTTTGCTTTATGAGGCAATTGCAATATATATTTGTAAGAAGGTACAGGAAAGGTGGATAGAAACATATAAAAGGGGGACAAACACAATATGGCCTTTACAATGAAAAGAAGAACACAGTTCACACTTTACACTGCTGCCAATGGACAAAGAGGTAATGGATGTCTCTTAAAGAAAATTGATCGTCACCGCCCAATCCCCCGACCTAGGTTTCATTCTATCGGAACTCATCAGGGAGGAGTGTGAAACGCACAACGCAACTTCCTAAAAGAGAAAACTGTTACAGTTTGTGTTCTGGTCAGTTTAGAAAAATGCCTCCCTTCACCTCTGACAAGACATCTTGTGAATGTGAGGAATGCCAGATCACCACCGTGGTTTCGGATCCCACGTTAAACTGTAGGTCCTCCATTTCATCTCACAATCACCCTACCATTACACATTAGTGTAAGTGCGTATAACCCAAATGGGTAGTAAGACGCGGTGCTAATAACAATAATAATACTTAAAACATTAAATATGGAAACAAAAACTTAACGATAGTGTTAATTTCCTTTAGCAGTTAGAATTGAAAATGTATAAGGCTTTAATTGAATGATATAAGCTAAATTTGTTTATTTTTGAAGAGCTAAAGAGAAATAAAATATATTAAAAATTCAAACTAGCTCATATGGTCCTACAGGGTGGCCACAAACCTGGAAACCTGGAATAATCAGGAAATTTGAAAGGTATAAACAAATCCGGCAAAGGTCAAGGATTTTGACCATTGAACATGGATAATTAGGCATTATCATTATTTTATCAAAACAAGAGAAACAATATGTTTTATTTAACTCATTTCCATTCTTGTATATTATGGCAATCACAGATAAAGTGAATTAGCAATAACCTTCAAGCACATTGTGTTTAGGTTTAGGTGTAACGAGAGAGCTCATTCAAATTCACGAGACAATATCTGATTAAGTATTACATAACGTATGCACTTGTATGAGTAATGAACAAAAAAACTAAACAATATTATATATCTCCACTTTTCTGATTTGTTCCTTATTAATCTTAACAAATCATGTACATTTGAGCCTAGAGCTTCCCATCACTGTGACTGACACCTGTGTCAACATGCTCATCAGTGCAGGTCACAGACAATTAATATCAGTTCAAACATGTGTGCCATTGGAGATTGATCCACACTTGGTCAAACAGGGAGAACATGGTCAAGGAAAAATTAAAAATTTTGTATGGAAAACCTGGAAAAGTCGGGATTTGAAAAAGGAATTTCTGTGGCCACCCTGTATTAACTTGAACTGACTTTTATTGGCTCTATACTATTGTCAAAGGTCCGTCATAAAGATCTATCACCAAAAATATTTCACTGGTGGTTATTAAGTTTGGTTAAAATTGATAAAATTAATAATTTCTGAAGCAAAATGATGAAATTTAGTGGGAATCTCTTTGAAACCACGTGAAAATAAATTTAACAATCTCTGATGCTTCAGTTATAATATTAGCTTCACATTATGAACATGATGTTACAGGGTTTCATTGGGGTTTAAGCGATCACTATCTTAAGCTATAGACAGGGCTAATTTGGAAAAGTTTGACACTATCTGGATGTGAGAGAAATAATAAAAAAAATATAGGGAATTTAATTACTTAAATAACTCGGTGCCTTACCATTTAAACAAGATTATGAAATTTATTTTCTTGATAACATAATCATCAATTTTTTTTTCCAGCCTGTGTACACTTAGATTTAGTAAAACACCTCTACCTTCCTAACTTCCTCTTTTAATTGTTTCCATTTGTCTTGTTTCACTTTCACACTTTCTTTTATCTGCTCTCATCTCTTTCTTGGCATCATTTGCTGTCTTTTTCCTTTATAACTCATGTCCATAATTCTCTTTCTCTTTCGCTTCCTCTATTATCTCATGTAGTCCCTGTATCCCTCTTTCCCGGATAACTTCATTCCTAATCTTGTTTCTCCTCGTGACAGCTAACATGCTCCTCACAAACTTTATTCCCATGACCTCCACTTACCAAGTCTCCTTTACATTCAATCACTGTCTATTGTTTCTGCTGCACTTGTGACAATGGGTACAAAGTACGCCCAGAACAATGCTTCCTTACACTTCGAGAGCACTCTTCTTCTCCTTAGTAATCTCATTTTTCTCAATACTAACAAAAGGCATTGCATAAATATGTTATTTTAACATGAGAGGATTGTACAGTGTTTGGTTTATAACATATTTATATGGGGATGCAAATAATACTTAAAACATTAATTACGGAAATAAGAACTTTCGATAACTTTACCTAAATTGTATAGAAAACTGATATTGTTCTCTTTTCTGAAGAACTAAGAATAGTATGGTATATTAAAAATGCAAACTATATTATTCCATTCAAGGTAGGAATTGACTTCTGAAAGGCCTTTTTCCCTACCATAAATCTACTATATAGTAGGATATTGGTAGGAAAAAAGACCTTTCAGAGAGTAATTCCTACCGTGAATGGAATATATCTTGTATCTTCTGAATTTGAACGGAAGTGTATTGGCCCTATACTATTCTCAAAGGTGTCATTAATAAAAATAATCTCCCCCCTCCACTCCCTCCAAACCCATTTCAGTGGTGAATAATAAGTTTGGTTAAAATATATCTATTTAATAATTCTTGAATTTCTGAAGCAAAATGATGATTTTTTTTTGAGGGAATCTCGTTGAAACCTTGTGAAAATAAATTTAATCAACTCTGATTGCTTCAGTTATAATACAGGCATCACATTGTGAATATGATATTTTGGAGTCTCACCGAGGTTTAAACGATGAATATATCGTTGTGGCTACAGACGGGGGTAATCTGGAACCAGGATATTCGGTGGATGTCATAATTTAATAAAATATAAGTAAAAGTCAGAGAATTTAAATACTTGAATAATTCTGCATATAAACATTTAAAAATATTATAATGATTAGCTTTCTCAATGTTCACTAAATCCTCATCAACTGTTCTTATCCATCCTCATTACATGTCCATACCATCTCAGTCTTGCTTCCTCTACTATCTCATGTACTCCAACATCCTCATTACATGCCCATACTACCATCTCAGTCTTGCTTCCTCTACTATTTCATGTACTCCAACATCCTCATTACATGTCCATACCATCTCAGTCTTGCTTCCTCTAATATCTCATGTACTCCTTGTACCCGCCTCTTTCCCGGATAACTTCCTTCCTACTCTTGTTTCTCCTTGTGACAGCTAACAAACTTAATTTCCATAGCCACCACTTTACTAGTTTATCTAATAAGAATTTACTTAACTAATTATCTAAAATCTTGAATTTGTCATATTTTCTGGAGCACTAAATATATTAAAAATCCGTATTTTCTTAACTCTAACAGAATTGTATTGGCTCAATACTATTTTCAATGATCAGTTGTTATAAAAAAAAATTCCCTCCAAAACATTTCAGTGGCTGAATAATAAGTTTGGTTAAAATCCATATGGCTAATAATTATTAAATTCCTGAGGCAAAAAGATGATTTTTTTTGAGGGAATCTCGTTGAAACCATGTGAAAATAAATTCAACAAACTCTGATTGCTTCAGTTATAATACAAGCCGCACATTGTGAACATGATGTTTTGGTGGTTGTAAGTGTTTTTGAGTTTATCCTATGAGCTCACTCATCCCCATGGTTTTGGAACGGTCAACCACACACCTCAGAAGACCTCTGATTGTGGCTGGTGCTGATGATATTTATAGTTTTTCTATGAGTTTTGAGGTGACCTGGCGGTCTAGGGGGTAAGGTGTCAGACTTCTATGCTGGCGGCCGGGGTTCAATCCTCGGTCCCGGTACAGATTTATCTGATTGCGAGGCCTCCAGCGTGGTTCGGATTCCACGTTAAACTGTAGGTCCTCCATTTCATCTCACAATCACCCTACCATTACACATTAGAATAAGTGCGTATAACCCGAACGGGTAGTAAGACGCGGTGCTAATAATAATAATAATAATATAAGTTTTAAATTATTATTTGGTTAATTTATTGCTTTAAATAAAAATACAATGGCAGGTTGAAGTTTATGTATCATTTTTTCTGTAAAACTCTTATAAAAGTCAGGAATTTCCAGACTTAGGAAGTGTATCAACCAAGGTTATGAAGTTGGTACGTCAAGCTTTCACACTAAAAGATTATTTTTATACCGTTTGACTGCTTTATAAATGGCTGATATAATTATATTAACTATAAATCGACAACAGATAGAAAAATGCTCCAATACATTTGAATTCATTGGGAACATCTTTGTTATTAAATAAATGTGTCAATCCGAATCACAAATTTCGATCTTGGTAGTAAATAAATTGTTTTTATACTAGGCTATTATATATTTTTTATTTTGAAGAGAGAGTCAATACATTTTTATCAGGTCAAACCAAAACTGCTTCCAAGTTCATAGCCCTGGTTTCAACTTTATTTATGTTTTAAAAATATATTTCTTAGATATCTGTATTTATATAATCTTACTGTGTGCTATTCACTTTTTTCCCCCCGTCCTTCAAACTGTAGGTTATCAAGGGCGCCTTTGGGGACAGGTTTAGGAAAGTGAGGAATTCGGTTCACTTCCACCGGCCAAAGACGTTCCGCCCTCCGAGAGACCCCAAGTACCCCAGGAAGAGTGTACCCCGAAGGAATCGGTATGTATTTTTTTAAATTATACGGCCTAAGCTATAAACTCTCTACCACAAGAGCTATCGTGATGATTTATGTGTGGGAATCTCTTTGATAACACGTGAAAACAAACGCATGTACACTGAACTGATAGCACCAACTCTTTCTTTAGATTTAAAAAAAAAAATGACACCTGGACACAGGAATCGAACTAGGGACATTTGTTTTAGTACGCCAACGCTCTTATCTACCGAGCTATCCAGGAATTGTTCCATGTCCTGGGTTGTTCTCTCATATTTTAAGGCAAAGTCTGTGATGGTTGTACATAAATCATCAGCCACATATGACTGATCAATTAGGATCACAAGATACAGGGTGTCTACCATCCGGGGAAAACGGGAATTAGCCGGGAATTAGAAGTGATCGGGAAAAAACGGGAATAAGCCGGGAATTTGGTAAATCACAATAAAAATATGGGGAAAAATGATATTTTACTCAAAATATGAAATACAATAATCAGTAAATTAAGTAATTTTTTTGTTTGTAGCTGTCTAATATATTTTTAATTCCTAGAAAACAATTTTAATACAAATTTAAAAGCGATGTTAAAATTTTAAAACTTATTATTATTCATAAAAAAGATTAATAGAAAAACGACGGGTGTAGGGGAGAGGGAAGTTAGAAGGATGTGACATACTTTTTAGTCGGGAATTTCAGGAAATGATCAGGGGAAATCAGGGAAAAAGTCGGGGATTTCATTGGTCAAGTTGAGTAGACACCGTGAAGATATCAGATAACTCCGCCACCTTCGACTCGGGGAAGTCTTTATGCTGCCGGTAGTACAATGACAACTAAACGAATGCGCGTATAATTATGGATTAAATAGACAAGCTATAATAGTGTTTGGGTACAGTTGTAGCTGCATCTAAGTATCATACTGTTTAAATTGGAAATAAATGACACTTGATTCGAACATGAAATAACCAGAATCTTAGCATTTGAATAACTTTTGAGTTATTCATCAAAGGAAAAATAACGCCAAACTTTCATTTTGAAATAATAATTGATAGGATTATAGAGCGGCAAGGCCTGCACACTTACCGGGCAACTGTAGGCCTCAAATTTCACAATTAAAACACAACAAAACACATAATTATGTGATTTTTGGGGTACATCAGCCCCCTTCTTCAGCAGAAGAAAGTAAAACACAGACTGGACTACGGCAGCGGGGCTAGAGGTAGGTCCACGTTTTGCCCACTTCTGCTTCTGCTGCGGTTGTTAATAGTTTGATTAATGATAGGGTCGAGTTAAATCCAAAAATTCATTTAACTTTTGGATCTCGAATCCTAATCTTGAAAAAAAAAACCATAAGAGGAACAGAAAAATAAACGAATAATAGAAAGTAGCAACTAATTAACTTTATTTTTCATAAAGTATGTTCTTCATTCAGTTAAGTGTTAAATTATTGTTTTGGGGTCTGGTTTTTGAGTTTGTGCTCTGTTAGTTCTGATCGATCATTATTAGAGGTTCAAAATAAATTTAAATTTTTTTTTTTTTTATAGATTTTGTTAAATATCTGTTATAATTTTTTTTAGGGTTTGGGTCTCAAAATCCCACTATTTTCTTGAATTTATAATATTCTTAAAGATTGGAATGTCCCTCATATAATTAATAATCTCCGTTAGTCCTTGATTTTAATTCACGTGTTTGATTGCGATTGTTTGAAGCATGGATGCGTATAACATAATCAAGTTCCCACTCACCACGGAAGCCGCTATGAAGAAGATCGAGGATAACAACACCCTGGTGTTCATCGTGCACACCCGGGCGAATAAGCACCACATAAAGGCCGCCGTAAAGAAGCTTTACGACATCGACGTCGCCAAAGTGAACACATTGATCAGGTAAACATTTTTGTGTCGTATCGAACCACAGGTGTGGGAAGTCCAGTTCTTCGATCCAAAGCAAAGTCGGATCACCCAAAATTTTGAATATTAAAGAAAGAAAAAAATGTTTAAAGGGGGGGGGGG
>CABEEJ010006107.1:3710-43104 GCA_901482245.1 Timema douglasi | reverse complement strand
GTACTTTTCCCGAAAGAGGAACTGTACCTAAGATCACCATGATCTGGTTAGTTAGACTTAAGTTAATTTTAAGATCATTCCTGGCTCCACATCTTCATATTCACTATCATCACGTCATATCATTGTGGGTACGAGTAGACAACCTCCAAGGTAAACCCTGAGCAACGTTATGTTCCTACAGAGCGGCTAAATGTCTACACACACGGTGACCGAACTAGATACTACATCTCTCAAAGTCAAATATGCTACATGCTTTAAAAAAATCTGATGGTTGGTCCTAAATTTATTTTTAATTATTCTAGTATTATCATAATATGATATCTAGATGGAGTAATCCTCACTAAAAGCATAAATAATAGCTTTGGCTATTTGGTTCTTAAAAATTGCAATGCCTAGTAGGAAAGAAACAATATATTTGAGCAAGTACGCTCTTTCTATCTCACTTTAATCTCAGTACACTGATTACGAGCCGTTTATATACCCCACTTTTCTTACGAACGAGCATATTTGAGCTACTAGATTTACATATTCGTACATCACGTTATGTGACTTGAGGCTATCATTTTCGTTAGATATTATTAATGCTTACAAAATAATACTAATTATATGGTAAAATGTTATCAGTTTTGTCTGGAAGATGTGTTTGTATTTTCAAAATGTGCTTAAAATAATCATAAGTAAGAAAATCAAGGTAAATGGAGTCCCGACTATCCAACCGTTGGTTATATGACATTAATTCATATTATCCGACATGTCCATATAACGTGCTATTTACAATGTTGTGCAGCGTACGCATGTATATTGCTATAGCTGTAATATTATTAAGAGGCTGACGTGATCTCACAACAACAATAGAAGCAAAGCTGGGATACACAATTCAATCATTATTATTTTTAAAAAAAGAAGTGACTTTTGCACTTTGCATTCAAAATAATGGAAGCTACATCTAATTATTCTAAAAATTCATTGTTCTATTTACATGAGTAAAATAATAGTTCTGTATTTTATGGCAAACTTTTTACTGTAGAATAATTACCAACAAACTTTGTTATACTTATTATGCACTTTAGTTTAATTTGGATTTGTTTCGCTATCGTCCACCTTTGTTTCTGTTTTATCCGGCATTTTGGCTATTCGACAAACTGTCGGGCCCGCTTATTTCGGATAGTTGAGACTACTGTATACAATTTAATGGGTAGAAATGATTTTTTTTTTTTTACCAAAGCTTCTATTATAAATTTCCCAGTAAATTTCTCAACAGAAATATGTATAATTGAATTACAGGTGATGGGGTTGTACTTTCAAAGACTTTGAATATAATATTGAAGTATTAAAATATTTCGTCTATGGCAGGCTTGAGACCGCTGACGTTTGATACACTTTTGCATTCGACCACAAAATCGCTGCGTTCGATACGTGAGTTGGAGAAGAAAACTGGAAACTCTGTTATTGATTTATTGTAACTAATTTTATAATACGTCTGGTGGCAACATACTTAGAATAATTTAAACTTACGTGTTAAATTTTAAAAGTTGAGATAGCTCGATTACATTCGTCCCATCAAAAATAGACATTTTTTTCTTGTGGAATTTACATTCTCATATCTCTAGTGATAAGAAGAGTGTTTAGGGTCGGCATTGCATGGAGATAAGATAGAAAAAAAACAATATGACCCCCACCCTAGTGTTCTCCGATAATCCACTCTCCGTTTCTCGATTCAAGATCGATCACCGTAGCATTCTTCTAACTTTTATTATCCAAAGCTAACATTTTAAATAACAACCTTGAAAAAAATTGACGACTCGTGTATCTGATTGGTAACGTTGCAGGAGACCCGAATGTAAACCATGCCGTCTTCCACAGGTTCAACTACATAACTCTCCGGTAGCAAGTATTATTAATCTTTGAGTTCGCCAATTAAGGGGTTTTGTTGTGGGCAAGCGTTGTTTTATGTGGTAAGTGGAAAGGTAGGTACATAAAGTAATTTAGCTGTCGTTCATTGTGCTCCGAATGCCGAGAATTCATCTCTTCCTTTCAAGTTAAAAGGTCTTATGTACTATAAGCAAGGAAAATGAATGGCGCTTCGAAATAAGACGATGTGTATTTTCGATCTTTAAATCAGTACACCATTTTAGTTTTTTTTAAATAGTTAATTACTATATTATACTTTAATGATGCGTCAAGAGTTAATTTCCTGTTTGTTTGGAGACTAATTACAGCCTGTTACGGTGGTGAAATGATTTAATATGTCATTCTAGAAGTAAAATAGACTGTCAATGACAGGGAGATTGGGGATTGAATCCCGATCAAGTGTACAAAGACAATTTTTTCCTAAATTATTTTATTCCCTCCCTCCCCCCTCACACACACACAAAAGCGGGTACACCACCTATAAATTCAACATTCCCCATCCCTAGCACATTATAGTAATTAATACAAAGGCGATGCGTACAAAACGAATGGGTAATAGGACGTGGTGACCGAAAAAGGCTAATTACTTTGTAAGCTACTCCGTTGCTAATATTATATATTAATAAAAGTTTAATTATGCTTGTATGTAAGGATTTGTAGTACCTCTCAATGATATTGAAAGCTGAAATTTGGTGAAATTTAAGAGGAACCACTCAAGAGGTGCGCTAATTTTTTAAACATGAAAAATGATCAAAAATAAAAATTATAAAAAATTAAAATGGTATTTATTTAACCATTTTAATGTGTAGTCATGTTATTTTCATTTAAAAATCAAGGTGAAACTAGAATATAAATTCCAAACTTAAATTCAAAGAGAAATTAACGGTTAATAATACAGAGACCTGTGTTTATGGTTTGGTTGATTGGTCTTCATATTAATTAGCAAAAAGTGTTTCTTTGGTCAATGCGAATTTTACACATAACGTTAAACATTTTATTTAATTTGAGCTTACATTTTACATAGCATAATAAGAATTCATTCAAACCAATAAATACTCTAATTAAAATACGGCTAAGACACCGCAGAGTAATAATTATGTGTATATGTTGTGTTAACGCTTTCCCTGTCCCTCTACGTAGATTCTGGTACGTTTCCTAATAATTTTACCTTTTTCACAAGCGAGGATAATTGCGTATAATTGCGTGGTGGGGAAAAGAGGAAGATTTGTCTGTTAAATTATACAATATTTAATAATAGAAATGCCACAACGTATTTCTGGAGCTATTTGTTTAAAAAAATTGAAGCTTATCTTTGCATAAAAGTAATAATTTATATTCCATCGAAAGAATGTAGTGTTTTCATTTTGGATCTGTTCAACTAATTGAATTTCACTTATTAGCAGGGGCTGGATTTTGCTGCCACGTCATATATATTTTTTGTTCATTACACACAATGATCTGAAGTACATAAACACTGTTCATGATCACCTGATTGTATAAATGTGTGTTTTATAGGTTATATATTGGTAATTTTTTGTCATTTGTAAATTTTAGGTAATATTTTCTTGATTGCGTCATTTGTAGGCATTTTTGACTTTTAGTCAATTTTGAGTAATATAAGGTAGTCATGCTACGTAAGTATATTTTTTAATACAATCGATATTTTATAAATGCATTCATTTTGTCAACACAAAGCTGTCGGTATAAGAAGATAATGTAGACCATGAACTTTGTATCCTCTTTGCTTGTCTGGTTGTAAAATACACATTCCTGTTGAGACTACAACTAGGCTATAGAGAGTTGCTTTGAAGGGGTAGGTGTAGGAGGTAGGGAGGGAGGATGACTATTACATAATTCTGAATCATATAGTTGTAAATCACGATTATATTTACCAGAATGAAAGTACATTATCTTAAAGGGAACATACCAGCATTAGCATGAAGAAGGCTTGGAAAATCACAGTGAATCAATCACACAACCCACAGGCTACCCGACATACCCGCATCGGTGGGCACGTGGTCTAGAGTCTGGTTTTCTGGCGAAGGAGACTTCGAAGTTCAAAACTCAACCAGATGTACTGATGTTGTTTCTTTCTTATAAAGTGTCCCATTCTCTCTTCACGAAAATTATTTTAGACTTAACGCTAGCTTCTTTATTTCTACTAAATGAGTGTAAATATTGGCACAATCCAGGAGGGCATTAAGATTGGGGCTAGACAATAATACATACTCATGACTTCCCTCTCAACGAAGATTGTGCATTATTGAAGAATGTAGCCAGATGAAATTATTTGTACCGTGATTCCAGATGGTACTTTAAATATTAGATATCCGCTTCATTGGCCGAATTTTCTATGCCAAGGGTGGGGAATCTTTTGGCACTGGAAGACCCCAAGTAACTTCACGGATAACTGGCCTCGCAGTGTGGTGGTCAGTTCACCTGGCTATGAGCCAAGGGGTCCCGGACTCGATTCTGTGCTGGTACCTTGGGTATTTTAACTGAAAGGAGAATTATCCAACAGTCACCATGGTGGTTTGGTTAGTTAGGTTTAAGTTAGGTTTAAGTGTTTCCACTCGTTCCACACTCTCATATTCACTATCATCCTCATCTCATCTCATTGGGACATAGAATGAGCCTCCACGGAAATGATGTGCGATTTGTACATTCGGGCTTCCCCTGGGAAACGGTACATGGGCACTAGCAAATCTTTCCCCTACTGGGCTACGAATGCAGGAGCCCAGACGTGCAATATTATTATTACTTCATGGATTTTCCATAAAGCCACACATTTCATGTACCGTACAACAAATTTTTCCAAACTGTTTCCAAAATATGATGGTGCGCCAACCATAGATAAAGAGAGGGGAAAAGAGAGAGAGATCTATAAAAAAACGGTTAATTTTCGAACATTATGATTTAAAAATCAATGAGTTTTTCATTTTAATCAATTAAAATACACACTGAGAATGTATGGTTTAAAAAAACGAAGGTAGTTGATTAACATAATATGAAATAAAGGGATCACCAAACACTCCAAAAGGCCGAATACGGTCTAAAAGCCACTGGCTCTTCATCCCTGGTCTAATCCACAAGCCTAAGGTATCAATTTCATGCTAGAATAGCCTACTAAAGACGGGGATATTGGGGCTCAAATCCCGATCAGATCTACTGAGGGTGGTTTCTTCTAAATTGTTTCCTATTCGCCTTCCACGCAAATACGGGTATATTGGCTCTTAAATGCTTCCTACCTCAACCCTTCCTCTTATAGTGGTTATCACATATACTTACTTATAACCTGAACAGGTAGTAATATTCGGTGACAAAAAAGTTATATGACATTTTTGCTTAATGAAAGGGGATAATATTAAGATATTTATTTAGATTAAAATAGTATTTTATTTCAGTCAAATATAGTTAAAAAATGGCACTGAGATGTGGGAGTCGAACCCAGGATCCTTTTATTAGTTTCAATTACTGAGTCAGTCATCACTCATAGATTAAAGCAGCGTCTGTGAAGTATGAGTGATATACTCAGTTGGTTATCAGCTATAATAAACATCATCAATGATTCGGGGGTATAATCTTTCAGATATTTAAACTATCAGGAATGTGATTTTTAAGGAAATTAATTTGAAATCTTCATCCTGAATTAAGTATTGGAAACCCCATTTTAAAATAGTCCCCTTATGGGCTTGCGGGTCTGGAACAAATCACGACCTCGCATCAAAGAAAAACACACTGCCCTCTAATTCAACTCTGACGACAATGCTTTGAGATTACCTTTTTTTATACAAACCATTTTCTTAATCTATTACTTAGTGTCCAAGGTCGTTTCTCGCCCAGAAACTCCAAAAGGTTGTAACAGTAATAGTAAGGAAAGGTTTGGCTGATACAAGATTTCCAATACAACTCGGGGACTGAAAACTTCTAATTGTTCCGGGCAAATACAATATTTACGACACTGAACGTATCTTAATTAGTGATGAAACACCAGCTTTCTCCCATTCACATGGACTGGGAAATAAATTACTGTACGGGTTCTGTTTTAACGTTCTTGATTAATACCGTTGAAACTCATTCGCTTCTATAGGACAGGTTACAAAATTGACACTCGTATTTATTTTATTCAGCACTTAACTCTCAGGTGGAAACTGATCAGGTTTTTTTTCTGTCATCGTATGATTAGAAAAAATCTAAAGCTTTATCGATGTATTCCAAACTACACAGATTATAGTTATCCTCAAGACTATATCCGCACGAGAGTAAAACTGCAGATAATGCTAATAGTGTAGTCGTATTTATAAAGTTGTATCAATTGCTTTATTTGTGTATGTATATATATATATATATATATATAGGATGAGCTTTAACTTACGTTACAAAAGCTAGGAGCATATTCCTTATAAAAAACTAGGAATAAAAGGTGTATAAAGATTTGCTCTGAAGTCATTACTAAGGGAGCAATGAAAATCATGTAAGTTTACTTAAGAATAAAGCATTTTATAACAATGTAACAAATGAGTAGGAGAACAGTAACTGAAGATAAGTATGTACTTTTATTACTCAATGTTGCGTATAACCCGAACGGGTAGTAAGACGCGGTGCTAATAATAATAATAATAATAGCACTCAATGTACAGTAGGTTAGACTACAACAGCCCTTGTGGCAAACATTCGCGTCTTATCATAGCAAATGTTCAAATTGCCGGCCACCAACATTCAGACAGCATCGACATCGCCGTAGCCTGGACTTTCGCACTCTTTGAAACATTCCTGGTGTGTTTCTTTCACAGTTCCACGCTGCGACAATTATTCAGGACTAAAAGTAGGGTTGAAGTTCCACGGCTGTACTGTACATGTTACTTTTGATGTGGCCCCACAGAGGATTCAGATCTATTGAGCGTACTGGCCATGGAACAGGTCCTTGGTGGCTGCGTGGCAGGGTGAAAGCATTTGATTTTCAAGGGCTCATTGCTCCCTTTATAATGACTTCAGAGCAAAACTTTAAACACATTTTCTTTCTAGTTTTTCATAAAGAATACGGTCCTAGGTTTTGTAACAAAGTTTAAAACTCACCCGGTGTATACACACACACACACACACGCGCGCGCACCCACACACACACACAAATGAAGCAAGTGACACATATTTATAAATAGGACTACACTATTAGCATTAATGAGGTTTTTAATATACATCCCATTTATCTTATATATAAAATTCTCGTGTCACAATGTTCGTTCCCGTACTCCTCCGAAACGGCTTGACCGATTCTCATGAAATTTTGTGAGCATATTGAGTAGGTCTGAGAATCGGCCAACATCTATTTTTCATACCCCTTAGTGATAAGGGTTGTCCACCCTTAACATTTTTCTATAATTTTTAGACATTTTTTTAATATCTTTATTTTTTTTATTATGTCGCATTAAAAAATACATACAACCCTAAATTTTTACCCTTTTATCACCAACCCCTATTTTTTAATAGCCATTTTAGTAATTTAATCATTTTTCATCCCCGGTCGATAACTGATCAATCGTCATGTGCCAATTCAATTCAAACGTATTCAGTTTCCGATTAGATTGGCATTTGCAATGACTATCAACAAATCCCAAGGTCAAACGATGTCTATTTGTGGCTTAGATTTGAGAACACCATGTTTTTCACACGGACAATTATACGTGGCATGCTCTCGAGTGGGTAAACCATCCAGTTTGTTTGTGTTAGCTAAAGATGGACTAACAAAAAATATTGTTCACGCTATGGCATTAAGAGATTGATATTGTTTGTTAGTGTTACTGTCGTAATTGATTAATTAATGATATATAATTTTAAGGAATAAATTATAATAACTTAAAAATAATGTTTGCCTTTTGTTATTTTTATATTCCCTCATCGTTCCCAGCGCTCCATGCCTATTTCACGCATATACCACATTCTTACACACTTACAATAAGTAAGCTATTTTTTGTCTACACTAGAAATTACTTAAAAATTATTTATATGGCAAAACAACGTTTGCCGGGTCAGCTAGTAATATTTAAAATCCTTGCATAAAATAAATAAACTCATTTATGGACACGTGAAATCTAAAACGGCTTGAAAATTCTAATGTTACTGTTTTATTATTAATATTTGGGTACCTTTTAAATAGGGGTAGGCTATTTATATATATTTTTGCATTTCGTCTTATTAACCGCCTCGGTTGTACTAATTTATTACACTATTGGGGTAGGGATGAGGAAGGTGGAATATAAAGAAAATGTACCTCCGTTTGCGTGGAGGTAGAGGGATAAACCATTTACTAAGAATCACCCTCAATACACCTGGTCAGGATTCTAAACTTTACCTCCCCATCACCGACAAACTAAACCAGGTGAGCTTGTTGTTTAGCTCCACATGCCCACCGATGCAGTTAATTACTTAATCAAGGGCGGTAGGTATGTTGGAGGTAATTATCACTCACCTTGAGAAAATATGGAAAATCACACTTGTGTGAAACTAGCCCCACTGCGTACGGCAAGGATTCTAACTCGTACCCCGACAATTGTGCTCATTCAGAATCTATAGTTGAACACGCTCACAATGAGCTAACTCTGGTGGTTACAACGCTTGTTAAATTTGGAGTAGACGTCTTTTAGCTCAGCAGACCAAAAGAGGGCGTAGGAGTTGTTATAAGGCTCGATTACACAATAACAGAACCCTGATATTGTCAAGGAATAGCAAAAAGTAGGTAGGCCTATTTATTCTAAATATTATATGCCATTATTAGAAGAACAGAATTTTATTCTAAATTACAATCTTTGGATTACTATTAGGTATTGGTTTTGTGTTAATATAATATACATTTATGTCACTGGCACATGGATGTATAAGACTCTTCACTTATACACCTAATAATGACGTTTTTAGCAGTAGTTCCTTTAAGTGGTAGTTACATTTCGGAACGGTTTTATTTTATTTGGAACCGAATGAGTCCTTATTTGTATCTATATTTTACTTTCTCATATAAAGATAACGTATTTTAAGTGTGAAAACTTAAGACCTTGAGGTTATGATGAATATTTACGTTTTATGTGTAACGCGAACAGAAAAAAAGTTGATTTTATAAGTATGTCTGTCTATCTCTGAGCCTGAATCTGAAATGGTTTGTTAGATTTATTTCAAACTTGGAATTGAAATGATATATAGTTATACATCAGGATATTTTTTTATTTTTACCCTCTCCTTTAAGTTAAGAGTAGTTAAAGATTAGTAATTTTTTTAAATCAAGGATAATATATAAAATAGGGGTTCTTAGCTGCCCTGATTATATAAAAATATTTTATTATTAACTTTTGTGTATAATTGTATAATTTAGAATATTTTCATTTTAAGGGAAATTTTGAACCACACTACGGGCCTTTTGTACATATTTTGAAATAGGTATTTTCTAAAATATTATTTTTAATAACTATCAAAAAGTATTTAATATTTTACTATCACAAAGTAGTATATAACTATGCACTAGATAAATAAATAATACTTTATCCAGGATATGATTTTATCTAATTATCTGATAGTTAGACAATTTATACAAGATTTTCCGAAAATTATATTCAATGTAGTGTACTCGTACACTTCAAGAATATTATATTTTCAAAGTATTTTTATTATTTTAAGATTTTTTTTGTTGTTGAAATTTTCAACTATACATTTGAGCCTAAGCATTCAAGATCTAGCTAGCCTTCCTGGACTCTGTGCCCGAGTGTGTATACGATAGCAATCACAGTAAAGCGTGAGCGATCGTATTCAATTGTTTTCCCACTTCATTTGACTATGTTGTTTTGTAAACTCGGATGTACAAGTCACGTTAAAGCAGACAGGGATCTAATCGAATATATGACAAATTGCATATCATGATAATTGCGTACACCCAAGAAATAGTGACTATTGCGTACAGTTCTTTATTTTCTACCCGAGTTGGCCGTAAATGAAATTACATAGTGTAAGCTCACACAACTTCCTTTCCCAACCAAACCAATTGTTACCACACACAAGTGTAAAAGTTATATGTCTTCACAAGTAGGGCCTAGGAAAGCTCAAATTATTGTTTAAAATAATAACCATTATTATTATACATACTTAACTTAAAAAGTTTCCATAATGTATACATATATCTATAGGTCCTATATAATTATGCTTTTCACCAAACATAACTCAACCTACCCTTTCATATGTTAATAAATTAAGATTTCAAATAACAGTCTATTGAGCACACAAAATAAACAAATGACCCCTACCTGGCTCGCCCACCTGCTTGACCCTTTGTGTGCAATTGTTGCGGTACGCAATTGTTACCGTACGAAATTGTCAGGAAACCATCTAATCGGTTGGTGTTCGTTTCCATTCCAGTCCCATGATAGAATAATCCAACAGGCTTATGTCCCCGGGAGCACAAAACTTCATGTTTAAATTATTTTTGATTATTTTTCGCACCAGTTCTATTATTACAACCTGTTCAGGTTATACGCATATATACTAATTACACTAATTATTAGAGATTAGGAATGTTGAATTTGAGAGGAAGTATACCGAAATTTTTGTAGAGAAAGAGTGGAAAACCCTCTAGGGAAAACCAACCACAGCGCATCCCACTGGGATTTAACCCCGATCACCCCATCATCGGTGGTTCAGTCTCTTGCGAGAATGGCGCCTTAGACGATGTGGCCACCGAATCAGGTAACTAGTTGATTAAAAAACAATAAATGACAGTTTTAAATCTGTGATTTTTAATATATATATATATATATATATTTGTGTATGTGTGTGTGTGTGTGTGTTTTGTGTGTCTATTGCACAAATGCGTTAGAAACGTGCCTTAAAATACGCAGTAGCTGAAGCCGGTTCATCACTATTGAATAACAGGTTTGTAAGGGGTTTTGAGGTGAAAGAAAAGAAACATGTTTTCAAATGCTGATATGGAGGGAGATTTCACAGGGAAAGTCTTAATCCAATTACACAATGATTTTATTTTTGCCGCTATGAGGCATTGGTGACTAGCTAACAAGGTTCTAAAAGTACTCTCCCATAAAGTACATTACAAATCGCCAATTTGGTTCATAATTACTACTTTACGTTGGCTAGTAAGTATGTAAGGATGAAAAAGGCAACATCCATAGGAAACGTAGCTGCATTTTGCGTTAACGAAGAGGGGAAACCATTTAATAATAAACACCCTTGGTACATCCAACCAGGAACTGAACCCAACTCTCACCGTCCTCTGAAATCCAGCCTATTGCAAGAGTGATGCCCTGAGAGGTAATCCAAGTGACCACCGAAACGGGTAGTAATTTAGTAGTTTGTGAGTTTCTCTTGACCACCTCTGTGATCTTGTGACTAGCGTTCTTGACAACGGATCGGTTTCCATCCCCGGTGCGTTCAGATTTTTCTGTGAATTATTAGGCTTGGAACGGGATCAAACTCAGCCTCGTGAGGACTAATAAGGAGGTACTTCAAAAGTAGTAGCTCCGGTCTAGAAAAATGAGATCAACGTCCAAAGGGCTTGTTGTGCTGACCACATGACACCCTATATACACAAATGTCGTCAATGTCTTCGCCAACATGTGGTGGCCGCTCGGTAGGTATATCTCCCTTGCGAGCTGATGCCATTGAGGTTTTTCTTTGTGGGTTTGTCCTACTACATCAACCTACACTCCTGGGCTCACTGTCAATCAGCATAAGTCTAACTCATACATTACCGGTAGTTGAGTTATTTCGTTTCTACCCAACATATTTCCAATTGTTTTCCAATTGATTGCAGTTTCGGCTCTTTAATATCCACATGCACATTGTTCCATCATGTAATATCTTTAAGTCTAATATAGCTACAGTCCAATTTTCATAAAGAGAGAACCTTTTAGGAAATACAAACATACATTTTTGTGATCAACAATGATAATACTTTACTTTATTTTAATTGTTATTTTATGGTTATTGATAATATGATTGATATCTATCAATAAAGACAGCTTCAGATAGCAAGATCTAACGTATGGATACATGAAAGTAGATCTATTAACTTTTATGGCTTTCTATGAAATTTAGACTATAGTATACATGTATAAGATACCGTACCTTAAAACATTCATTTCTGAAAAATATGTTGCGTGCCTATGACTATATATTGATTGACTAACGGCGATCACAGTTCTTGAAGACCACGCGGTCGAACTCGGAGATCTTGGGGTAAAGTGCTGGGCTCAAACCCAGCCGGGGTCGATGGCTTTTTCTGGAGCGATAAAAATCCAAAGTACAACTTCCTTCTGAGGGTAGGTAAAGCCGTAAGTCCCATGGTGATTGTGGCATTTAAAAGAACCCTTGGAGGTATGTGAAAATACCTTTCCGGGCAAAATTGGTAGACCCTTGACTTTCGCTCATAGAAATTCTCGTGTGGTGATTTAATCAGTTGTTTCAGAAAGTGCATGTTAAATACACAAATAAATTAATGAAGACCACGCACCGAACGCACAAGCTGCCTCCACTGCTTTCTGTATTGAGCCTTCTCATTATTATTATTAGGTTTATTATTAAATACTTTGCTAAATTAAGCTAGTTCTTAGTGGCGTGTAAATATAATAATTATCGTGTCCTTAAAAATTTAACATTAAATACAACCTATACAATATCATCAAGGCCCACAACGGTGGTAATGCGGTATGAATGTTAAGCTTATTAATCGAGTTTACTGATAGCAAGGTGGTTGGGGATCGGATTCTGACCGGGTATATCGAGGTTTTATTCCCCTAATTGTTTACCATTCTCTTCCAAGAAAATATGGATACATTTCCTCTAAATTTACCTCTCTTATTCCTACCACGTTAGCGTATTAGTATATCTGCGTATAACCTGAACGGGTAGTTAAACGCGATACATATTATATTTACACTTAGTCGAATTACTAAATGTTCAAATTGACAAAATAATGAATAATAAAAGCCGACTATTTATAACTAGACCCTTCCCCTTACCCCCCTCCCCCCCGCATTATTATTTTCAACACATATATTGAAGAATCATCATGGAGACTACCATAAAATATGCGTGACTATCGACATTTTTATGAGGAATAAATTTAATTTCGAAAATTATTAATTTAAAAAAATAAAATATAGCCTATGTTACTCGCTGATAATGTAGCTTTATATTGGTGAAAGAATTTTTAAAATCGGTCCAGTAGTTTTTGAGTTTATCCATTACAAACAAAAAAACCAATCTTTTCTCTTTATAATATTAGTGTAGATATAACATGAAAACTCCTTACACTACGTTTGTCAAGTTGGTGAGTAGGGCCTACATTGAGAATATTTAATCTTTTTAAAATGTTAAATGTTTATTGGTGACGTTTTAAGTGGGAAGAGATGTACCAAATAATATAAACGAGATAGGAATATTCATCAATTTTAATGTTGTAGAGGTCTAATTAGATCAAAAAACCAGATTGTACTTTTAAAGTATTGGGCATGTTGCGTCGTTTTTAGTGTAGCAAAAGCTGTATGCACATTTTAGATGAAAATTTTTACATACAGTTTTATAAACATTACACTTAAATATGAACGACAAATGCGTCGAACTTAATTAACAAACTTTAAAGTTTTATGTATTATGGTTTATTTCTAACGTTTCGTTTCGTGATATCCGGCTTAAAACGTATTAAAGTTTTAAATATCATCAATAAAATTTGTGGAAATAATTGTAAAATTAAACCCTTCTGCGATAATGTTAATAATATTAAGAAAATTATATTAATAAAGGTTGATATTTTTAAATTTTGAACTCGAATATATAGGAACGTGCTGAAATCATCTTTTAGTCATATATTCAAGCTTATCCTCGTTTTGTCTTGTTTTATTTTCTCTCATTTTTATATCGTGTCTGACTTACTTCTATCGCCAGCCTGTTTCTTTTAGCCTTCTTTGTTTAGTTGCCTGTCCTGTTGTCGAGGCAACTAACTCTTGAAGGTGTGGCATATTACGAGATTCCCTCATCTTTCTAGGTAACAACACCGGTCGTTTGCTTTTTTTTTTCTGCAACAACATGCAAATCGAATGGGTTGTTTCGACCACCTGATATTTAACAACGTCTTTGGACCTCTTCGGCGTTTGATAACAAAGTACTTTTTGACACTCAAATAAAGCTCACGACGTTAATGTTAGTACGGTAGTAGTTTGGTCGAATTCCATCCCAGAGAGCCACGTGTGTTTATGGAAACATCCCATGTGACAAGGTTATGCTCGTGCGTGTATGACACCACTTGAGTGAATATGTATTACGTGACTCATTTGGTTACATTACAAGTTTCACTTATTGTAATAAAACCCCGTATGTCATTAATATGTTATAATTTTGGTTCTCTAATAGTAGAAGATTTATTTCTTAGATGAAAATCTTTTAATTGGATGCATTTAAAAATAAATCAAATGTAAGAAAGTTTAATTATAGAGGTTTATGTCATATTTAAGTATATTAACAATAAAACAAAATATCTGTTAATTGGTTATCACATTAGTCAATGTGTTTTTTATAATATATGATCGTTTGATGTAAATTAAGCTTTTTAAAGTGATTTGTGATATCGTTCAAAAATAGCTTCTTCTGCATACACACTATAGCTTTTTTATTCTTTGCTCAATATTTTTTAATTTTTTATGTAAAGAATCAATATACTGATAACAATAGCCTATTTTGATAAGTATCGCATAGATATTCACGAATAAGCGATAACCCGCTTATGTCGTTGAATGGTCTAGTGCATTACTCTTGCGATAGACTCTCCTCTCGATGACGGGGATGTCGTGGTTCAATCCCGGTCGAATGTACTAAGTTTTTTGTCCCAAATGGTTTCCCACTCTTTCCATGCAAATGTGGCTATACATCCTCTAAATTCAACCTTACTCATCCAGCGTAATTATTACATAAGCGTATAGCCCGAATAAGTAATAAGACGTGCTAAAAAATAAACAAACGATAAGTATAAAAAACACACAAGGGACGAGGTGGGCGATATTTATTTCACGCGATTGAAGGTGTTTATGTTTACCTCTCTTAAGATTTCTATTTTAAGATATTTCTTAAGTCGACGAAAATCCTCCTTGTGATATATTTTCTTTCGAACAGCTTCCACGGTATCGAAACGAATGGTGTAAGATTACAATAAAATAGTGATATTCTAAATCTTTCTGGACCATTTCTCCCCATCCAGGAGTAAAGATTTGTAAGAAAGGGGTTGTGGGGGGATGCAAGATTAATTAACGCAGCAAGTAAGACAATTAATTGAAGCGAGCAATCCTCCGACTTGGGCTTACGGGCATGTTTTGACTCGGGAGGCCTCGAGTTCTACATCTTCTTACGACTGCTTCTTTATCTCTTTTCTTCCGGTCGAGTTCTTAAAGACAAAGTGAAACCGTTGCCGTCTTGTTGCCAGACCCGAATAATAATTAAAAGCTGTTGGAGATTTTCTAAGCTTTTCGAGAGGGAAAAGGGTTGTGTTTTTGTGCTCTGGTGGCAAACATAGGATGTTTGTGTGTTTCTACTTTCTTCCCTTTATTATTATTATTATTATTATTACAATTTTCCTCCTTTTTCTTATACTTTTTCGAGTTTTTGCTAAAGTTTAAAAGATACTTACTTGTCTTGCCATTAAATGTTTTACGGAATATTTACTAGACGCTATTTGCCACTATTAATAAAAAAAACTAACTGGATATAATATTTGTATACTACTGGTTTGGTATAGCCAACTAAATTGTTTTATTTAACACGATGATCCAAGGTCTTATTTATTCTCTGTTTTTGTTTTCACTCAGTGAAAGCGATGGAGTTGTTGGCCTTCTTCGTATCTTACGAGTTCGCGACTCTTTATTTGGTGCGCCGAGCGGAGGCTGCACGAACTTGTTGTCTTTCTAACGACAATTACCGTCACTTGAGTGAGTTACACCTCTTCAGTGCGGGATGATCTAGCAGGGACGGAGTTGGTATGCAAACGTCGATCTATGTCCACCTGTTCATCGCTCAACACACTTAATAATAGTCTCGCGTTAGTTTGAATATTCAGCACTTGAAAACTGGCAAGGTTGACCACATGGATGGCGGGCTTGATTCTAACATTGGGAAGCTCTAGTTTCAGGCGCTAGAATAGTCGAGCAAAATTTCATAAACGCCAGAAAACAAGTGGTTTTGTAACGTTACTGGTTTGAGCTGTCTGGCAGTAGGAGAACAAACAACGGAGGAGGAAAATACAAATAACAATACAATTTGTGTTGTTACCTCTCTATTAAATTACATCATTCTATTCACTAAGATTCATTATCCGCTCCCATACCAGTTATCTTTAGTTTCACGGGTATGTATCGCTTGACGAGCAACCAAAATAAGTGCATTTTTGGACTTTTAAAAGTGGTAAATGTGAATTTTTAACAATCTTACCAGTTTATATATAAGATAATATAAAATAATGTTTTGCTCACTCCAGTAAATACCACACTCATGCACTGTTAAAAGTTTTGTCAATATTTAACCTGAGTGCGCCATCTAATTGGCATTATATCATTTACTTAGGCATCCCCTTTAATATCGAGAAATAAGGGAGTTTTTTCCCGCCCTGTGAAGTTATCATACTTTCAGTTACATCCAAAGTATACTCTACTAAGAGTTAGGACTTTAATAAACGGTACCTATCTTTGCCTGCCGTTTATCAAAACATCCCAAAGGGAAAACGCGATAAACATCACACAAAATGGAATAGTTCTAGAAACGAACGCTAACATTTTGAGTCAAGGAGCAGTCACAATAGTCTTGCGTGCCAATATTCTCGGTGTTGAAGCTGTTTTTTTTAACCATTCTATACACATTACTGTCACATTACTGTCACATTAAATGAACTTTTCAATAGTCCTTCGCTTAAACGCATCCCCGAGAATCTCACGTCTAAGGATGTGGGGGGAAAACTTTGACTGTGGCTAAGATCGTTGGACGTTTTGCCTTCAATAATTTCTGATTCACTCCCTTTAGTTCGGAGTATTTAACACACACTTTATGAATTTTCTGATTAAATCAGCACGTGACTTACAAACTAACACACCCTGTCCCTCGGCTGTGATTTCACCATCGTGAAAGAATAAGCCCCAATGTCACCAATAACATATGTCTTAGCTATGTTAGGAATCTAATCCGGCACTCTTATATAAGAAATAAGATGCTCTACCGACTGGGCAGAGTTGTTATACAAACCAAATCTGAGATAATCCTTAGTTCGAATTCAAATATTTTCGATGTGCATTAGTTTACATGGATTTAGAAAGCAGACTACCACGGAAGGGGTTTTATGAATCACCAATTTGTTATAGTTTTATTTTTAAATAGTACAATATCTATTAATTAATTAACTATTCAGTTAATCTAATCAAAATAGTTAAATGCCAAGGTGATTAGGTCCTGGAACCTCAAAGTCATAGTCAATTTCTAAACTTTCGTGTTATTCACGTATCTAGCCAAAATTTGAAATAAAGAATAGTCAACAAGTGAAAAAAAAACTTTAATGATACATTTTATTTAACGTGTACTTCAATTTTCTACAAACTCCCAACGATGACAGAGTGGTTTTTAGTCCTTTGGATTCACCTTACACTGGAACTATATTGGCAGGAATGTCTGTCTTTTAATACCGTCTGCCTTCACAGAGGGTGGTTTTTCAAATGCTAAATTTTACTGTGGTCTTCCCATCCCTGCTACATGCAAATTCTGGTACACTCTCTATAAATTAAGCTTGTGATTTTCTTTCAAACTCCCATTCCACATAGCGATTCTATGTGGTTTTTTTGATCCAATTCTTGATAACCGTCTGATCTATCCACATATTCACACTAAATGAACGTGAAAGGAAGAATTGAGATAAAATGAACCCAAGTTTGCATGTAGGGATAGCTATACCTAATTTATTTAAAACACACTCTCAGTTAACCCAACCAGGGTCCATACCCCAGCTTCCTCACTCTTCACTAGTACAACAGTAGAGGTAAGACTGACGTCCTTGTCCGCATGTTCACAGGCGTGAGTTTTTATGTTTGTTTTAAGAGCCGAACCTGCTAACAGCCAATACTGGCACGAGACTGTAGACAGCAGACAACATTCCATCCAGCCGAAGGTCAACCGTTTGTTATTTTAAAATCATTCACTCATTAAGTTTAATTTTAAGACAAGCGATGATGAAATGTTCAATTAATGTTTAAAAACTTGTGTATGATCATGTTAAAAAAAAACTAAGTTAAGAAATCTGAACAATTTTCAAAATCCCTTTTATAATATTTTCGCTAAACTTTTTATTATTAATTAAGTCTCAATATTTTAACCATTCAACCTCTTATAATAATCATACATAAGTAATACAGCTTGCGCAAACCAAAGCGCGATCAAGAGCGGGACGCGGGAATTTACGGCTGGGAAAAGATTGGCGGGATTGAGTGTGGTTACACCGAGGCGGGGTGATTCGCGGTAGTTAAAGGAAGAATACCAGTGTATGTACAGACCCAAAAATAAATAAATAAAAAGTAGAGTGTAGAAACTATGGTTGATCTCTGGACCTTTTGGTATGTTCAGAAGTCGATTGGGGCCGAAAAGGGGTGCCTACCCTGGTCTAAGGCGACACTCTCGCGATATACTGGACTGCTGAAGACGAGGAGATTGGGGTTCTTTTCCTGGTTGTGTGGTGGTGTATGGGGCTGGAGACAAGGGTTGATCAAGGGCCTCTGACGTCGAGGAGGGATTGGTTTTAGTAAGGATCCTTCAAATGACAAGATGATACATCACCACCGTTTACAACCAACTGCCAAAACGACTAGCGGGACGCGGGAAAACATTGTGTGCAGCGAATCACGCGGGACGACGCTGCATTACCGCGTTCGTCAGTAAATACTTGGGATTCATTCGCCCTGGTTAGTGCACTCATACATTCCGCAATGGAACTGTTATTTCACGCGAATATCGCTGCCGCTCCCGCGTTGGTCTTCGCAGGCCTTGAATTAGGTGACGCATTGTAGTGCGGTGACCAGGAGTCTTCGTTAGAAAATACAGCAATAGAGACCATTGAATCCGTGTTTTGTTCTTTTAAAATGAAAAATTGGAGTAGTCTAGATAGCTCACCAATTCCGCTGTGATTTAGAGAGTAATGGAGAAAACCGAACTTCAATACGATTCCTTGTTCGAAGAGGTTAGGATTTGAATCATGTCCGGTGCATATGTGTTTTTTTTCCTCATTGGCTCCCAACTATCACCCCACTAAAATTTGAGTAGGTCTACATATCCTCTAAGCTCTACCTTACTTATCTCTGCACTCTTAGCGTAATTAATGCGGTAGGCCTATAGTTCAGACGGATAGTGAAACGAGGTTTAAAAATTGAAATAAATAAATATTCAGCTATACTTCATTCACGGTAGGAGTTTACCTCTGAAAGTTCTTTTTTCCTACCAATATCCTACTATATAATAGATTTCTGGTAGGGATAAAGGCCTTTCAGAGGTAAACTCCTACCGTGAACGAACTTTAGCTACATTTATACATGTATATATGTGTATGAAGTGTATATATATATATTCATCCATATATATTATATAAATGGATATATTATGTTATACGTATATTTATATATATTAATAATATTTTATTTGTATATATAAATATATGTGTATGTGTGTGTGACTTTACAGTATATGTTCATCAAATTTTATATATGTATATATATATATTAAGCCTTCATATTAAGTTATTTATTCCAAGCTGAGAATACGAATGAAGGTTAAGTGGAGAATCCAGCAACGCCTCTAAGTTTAGGAATATGTTTCCCTGCACTCCTCGTTTCCAATAGCTCCCGGGGAAAATAGCTTACTTATGGTAATGAGGGCAATGTAAATTAGCCCACCAGGGAAGTGAATAAGACTTGCGGAGCCTGACGGTAACAGACTTATCAATAAGTCTGGCACGAATGGCCCATTCGGGAGTTTTCTATTCTCCTCTCCTACGAATGATGGGGATGAACTGTGTGTATTATTACCATGCAACACCTTCACTTGGTCTGTAGCGCATCTCCCTACTTAGCTATGTCACGGGTTTTGTTTCCAACGTGAAAAAAGGATTTATCAACGGTAATTTCAGACCTTCATTTCATAAGGCCATTTAAAAAAAAGTGTACCATGTTTTACTACCCGTCCATGCTATTTAACCACACTTGTGTTTTAGATTAGTTATATATCCCCTCACAGAGATCAGAATATGTATAATTTTGGCACCAGCCCATCACTTATAGGTCTATAATGTCAGTTCTTGGTCTCAAATTCTACATAATAACACGGACTAACCTAAAAATATTACAAATGTGCTAAATATTCCACAAATTAAACAAAAATTTCCAAAGATAGATCAATACTAATGACAAAATATAACTATACTTGGAGTTGTTCCTGTCTCTGACAAAGCTATTTGAGATTTCACGTGAAGCCTGTTCCCTGTTTATATTTATTTCTAGGTTGTTCATAACAGGAGGTAGTGCGATTTGTATCCATGGCTTTGTGCCAGGTTATTATAATACGTTGCCTCCACCATCTTGAATTTTTCAAGCTTAGGATTTTTCTAAGAAAGATGGCAGGCTTCTTAGCATACATATATTCCATTCACGGTAGGAATTACTCTCTGGAAGGTCTTTTTTCATACCAATATCCTACCATATAATAGGTTTATGGTAGGGAAAAAGGTCTTTCAGAAAACAATTCCTATGGTGAACGGACTTTACCGAATTTCAGCTTTCTAAGAAACAATTTGTATGCTTTTCCCGCCATATTGGAAACGGTAATTTGGATTTTACAGTTTTCTGATTTTTCTCCTAAATTTGGCATACTCCTTAGCGTCCATATCAAATTTGGTATTGAGACGTTTTGAGGCTCGCTAAACATGAATCCCCTCAGTGGATTAAAAAACTTTTCGCAACAATGTTTTTAATATAGTCCTTGAAAGGTGGGAGTCTTACCATGAAGGACTTCGATATGACCCTATCTTGTATGATATACCATAGTGGAATAATGCAAGGCAAGATTACTACCCTACTAAGGGTAGGCTACATTAAATTTCAACTTTCTAGCTAAAAGGTAATGGAAAAAATTGTTGCATTTTATTAAATCTTGGTGACCTGGTGGTCTAGGGGTAAGGTATCGGACTTCTGTGCTGGGGTCTGGGGTTCAATCCTCTCGGCACAGATTTATCTGATTACCAAACCCTTCCTTCACCTCTGACAAACCATCTTGTGAATGTGGGGAATGCCAGGCCTCCACCGTGGTTCTGATTCCACGTTAAACTGTAGGTCTTTCATTTCATCTCACAATCACCCTACCATTACACATTAGCGTAAGTGCGTACAACCCAAACGGTTAGTAAGACGTGGTGCTAATAATAATAACAATAATAATAATAATAAATCTTTCGCGTCTTGTTGTTATAAGTTACCTATAAGCACACTCTTGAACAAATTTCAGCTTTCTAGCCAAACGGTAAATGGGATGAGTGTGGCTTAGTCAGTGAGGGCTTACAAGTGTATGTAAATATATTTATTAATATTAATCTTATTTCTTTCTGCCAGGTGTTTTCCTAAACAATTTTTTGATATCCTTTAGTTCAATTGCGGGTACAGTTTCTATAAATTACAACGCATTCATTTCTACTCTCTTAGTGTATGTATGCAGACAGACATGATGCAGAGTAAGATGTGGTCCCTGTAGAGTAAACATAAATTGGAATACGCAATCTTACATAAATCTACTTGGTGTATTATAGTTTTATTTAACACCGTGTCTAACTTTATATTCAGGTTATATGCATATATATTAGTTTCACTAATATGTAAGGGATGAGGAAGGTTGAATTTGGAGGACGTGTGCCCGTATTTGCGTGGAGAAAGAGTGGAAATCCATTTAGGGAAAACCACCCTCAGTAAACCCAACCAGGATTCAAAACCCAGTCTCCCTGTGATCGGCAGTCTTGTCTATTGCGAGAGTGATGCCTTATACTATATGACCATTTAAACAAATTATATTCTGTCTAAGCACAAAGTTTAAACAAATTTGTTTTCAATAAACTACCGGTATTCTTAAATTAATTGTCATCCTAAATCCCGGTATAGAGTTTTATTTATAATATAAAAACCAGTTTAGATGTCCATTTTAAACCAAATTGTTACAGCCATTATTGAAAAGTTTTAAGGTTTCAAATATAAATAATTAGTAAATTGCCCTTAATTTGATATTTAATAATAAAATCACGATTTAACTTCGAGTTATGATCAAATAACATCTTGATATCAAGTTTTAACGAAATCTATCAAACTTTTTAAACTGTAGGTCCTGGTACAGACAGATAGAGGGACATTGTTGAAATATACTACTATTTTTAGTCCGAGGGCACATAAAACGTAGATCCATGATAATTCCATGGTCAAAAACTTTTCACGATCCCATTACTTTAAACACGTGAGAAAGTAATTATTTATTCCATTCGCGTGAATGGAAGAAACATTCTTTCTTTGTTACAAAACATTATTGAAATGCATTATTATTTAAAATACACACACCAAGCATACGGAACTACCGAATTTTGTTTTAAGTAATTAATTGATTGCGCTCAAAAATATATTGCACTATAATACCGTATTCACGGACATGCCATCTTGACCGTGGGCCCTATTCGATTCCTATTCTATTATCTTGGTCACAATCCATTCCTTATCATTAAAAATATTTCTTAAAACATTAAATAGTTTATTTTAACACATTGAAGTTTTGCATGGTCTTGTAAAGTTAGGATTGTTTTCAATCATAAACTTATCAACTACTCCACATTAAAATACATATGACGCTATCTTGGGAGCATTTTGTTCTTATGAATCTTTTAAATATGTAGGCTACGTCAATTCTTAAATTTATGAGTTCGGGCAGTGTAATACAATATAGAGAGAGGTACGTTATTCTATGACTGAATGGTAAGTATATTTCTAACTTTCTAATACTACAAACAATCTTAATAGTGGTATTATTCGATTCTCCATATTTTTGTTGTGTCGACTAAGTCATTATTATATTGTTACATAACAAAGAAAATGTATCTCTTAACATTCACACTTAGCTATAATCTTGAGAGAAATAATAGTCAGGGCCTGGACTTTGATTATCTAGAACTTATCCAAAAATTACCCATAAAATGACCTAGTGAATCACGGAGATGAAAATATATATAATTTTGGCGCCAGACCATCATTAATAGGCCTATCTGGTCAGTTCATGGCCTTCTTTATCTTCTCATTCACACAACTCTGTGTTGACAAAATGTATGTTTGAGCATTTATAAAACATCGATAGTACCTTTTTAAAAAATGTACTCAATACTTTTTCAATAATAACGCCAAAAATTACTCATAAACGACTTTAAAAAATGATTAAAAGCAACAGGATGTTTCGCTCGCTGGCCTCTGAGTTTGTCTTATAACTTTCAAACTAATGGGCGTAATTGGTGTACGAGAAGCACTCAGGGGCCGAGAGCGAGTGAAACATCCTGTACCTCAATTCAAGAAAACAAGACATAAAAATCCAAAATGAAAAAAAAAAATTACCAAAGACCCATAAAAAAGAGTCTCAACAACCAGAGGCTCATGATCATAAAGTATGTATATACCTACATGATCACAGTCCGGTGATGTACCCCGACAAATAAAAGATGATGAATTATCACCAAAATATAGGCCCTGATAATAGTAATACCCACCTATATGTGCATACCGACTGTATTCAAACCAATGGATTGAAACTGCATCAGCGCCGTGGCGTGACCAGTTCGTGTCAGCTGACCGCCTGACCTTGTGTCTGGATCTCTAGCACCAAGATTCAACTAAACAACCTACCAGTCTCCTCGCTAGGCCTCTAATAATAGTTGGCGCTGTGTTAATCCACGTCCTTCTCTCTCTCCCTCTCTCTTCTTTCTTGCCCTGAACACACACGCTCGCGAGACGTGCGCGCGCAACCCCCCTCCCCCCACACGCGTGTTGGACAGTTATTTTATATCCTGCCATCCTATCTATCTGCCCCCCTTCCTCATTTCACTTCAACACGGCAAAGGGGGCATAGGGGGTGTTATCGGTAGGTTTAGGCGAAAGGCTACGAACCCAAATGACTCCACTAATGGAGAGGCCAGATGTTAGGGCATTACCTTAAAATTCATCCTTCTCGTCTTCCTTCTTTAGACTAGTTAGTCCAGTGCAGGGGTCGGAAAATGGTCAATCGCAAAAGACCGGTCGATCTCGTGAAAATTTTTGGCAGATCGTGTATGAAAATAGCATTGTCACCAAAAGTAAAACTTTTGAATCTTTTGAACTCGTAAACAAACATATCAAGTACATTCAAAATAATATTTGAGTGTAGCCAAACTGTTTGAAGTAAATATGAACATCCATATTTTATTCATTCTATGGTATTTTCTCTAAACATATTTGAGGGAAGATTGGATTTAAGGAATAAATATAAGATTTTATATACGAAAGAAGACATCTAAAGTAGAGTGGGTAAACGATGGGATTTGGGGGGGACTATTGATAAGTTTTTCTAGCGGTCTAACGCTGTGTTTTTTGTTCGTGGCCCTAGATATAATATTTTCCCAGCCTGGTGACCCAAAGGGTCATTACATCTAGCTTAAATTATCCATTATTTTAATATTAGTGTTTATTAAATTCACCTAATTGAACTATTTCAATAAATTTATGAGCAAACAAAATGTAAAGCACAATTTTTAATTAAAATATAGCTTTGTTACAACGTTCGGTGAGGGACCACAAAATACTATTTCACTCACCCCTATAGTTCTGTTTCATTCTTGGGGAGAGCTCTTTTGTATTTTTCTTACAAATAATAAATTACACAATATGTTCTCGTGAAAATTTTTGTAAGTGACCAAAAATAGTTTTCCATTGACAACCACTATACTGCTCCATTTTGAAGATGAACTTTTCGAGATTGGCCCTCTTGTCTGCAATACTTCTATATTACTATCCTGCTTACACTCATATATGCACACACAAAAATATAGTTTACTTTTAGTGTGTACATCATTTTAGTTAATAAAAAACATATAAGACAATTTATAATTGTGATATTTTTCCATAACTTTAAATAATTGATTGTGGGAATTTTTATCTACATAATTTAATAAATACTGCTTCGATTATTTTTCTAGCCCACATAAATATCTGGGAAAATATAAGTTTTTAAATGATTTAAGATATGCATGAATGATTTAAAATACATTGCATAAAATAGCTTTTTTTAAATCATACGGCACATATGACCCAGAGGAACTTTGACGTCCAGGTTCGATCGCTCTATGTGTAGACTATTAGCCGCTCTGGTGGCACAGAACGTTGCCCAGGGTACACCATAGGAGGATGTCTACACGTCGTACCCGCAATGAGATTATTTGTATATAGTCCGGACGCGCTGCAAAAACAAAAGTATAAAATTTATTCAAGCAAACATGGCTACGGCACGCAACATTCCCTGAGTTTAGAAATCGATAAATTAGAATTTTCGAGCTCAATTTGAGTCTTAGACCTGAGCTCCACATTGAAGTACCAATGTAAATGGGAATTATTAGACCAATTTTTCAACAATGGCTAAATGATTTTTTGTAATTTAACAAATACACATCTGTATTCGAGTCAACAACGTATTTAGGATTAATGTATAGTTTGGGCTCCTAACCTCTATGTTAGGCTTGTAAAATTAGTTCAGGACACACATCAGAAGTGAAACAGCCTCTTCCTAATGCTGAGCAGCGATATTTCAAAATGAACAAAAGTTGTATGGTAGCGAACAGCCCGAAATATTTATAATCTTTTAAACTTCTTAGAGGTTAAACGTTATATTTTAGTATCCTTAAAAATATACTTCTTCTTTGAATATATGAGTTCGAGAAAGATTGGAATAGTTTTCAAGAGAGGAACGTAGAGCAAAATAATGAGAGAAAGAGAAATGAAGACGGGTTAAAGAAAGTCAACTAAAGATATTGGGCGAAAATTTTTGCCGAGCTTGATAAAAGAGGAGATAAACTATCATCAAATGAAATATATATCAAAACTCAAGAGAAAGAGAGTTGTTTCAAGATGGGAGCAGATATGATAAGTGCAAAAGGAGAAAAGCAGCATTTTTATTATAGATATGTGGTGCTTGGTAGCAAAATTAATTAATTGACAACACATATTTGATGTATTTTCCCCTCACCATGTCTCACTACCCATCCAGATTGTTTGCATTTAACAGACTCTAAAAAGGTATGGGTGATGAAGGTAAACTAACCCTATTGGTACACCTGGTAGGGTTTTGAACCCATAACTTTAACGCCAGCGAACCTGACAAGATTAGCTTAACGTTTAGTCCTTATGCCAACCGGTGCAATGTTTTTGTTGCATAGGGGTATTCATTCTTTCATCGTCCTACCCTAGTCCACTATCATCAAAATAAAATACCTGATTCGGTAGCCACATGGTCTAAGGCGTCACTATTGTGTTAGACTAGACTGCCGATGACAGGAAGATCGAGGTTAGAATCTCGGTAGGGTGTACTGAGTAGGATTGTTCCTAAGTGGTTCCCCACTCTCACTCCACGCATATGTGGGTACACTTCCTCTAAAATTCAACCTTCCCCACCCCTAACTCATTAGCGTAATTGGTACAGATGCGTTTAACCAGAACAGTTATTAAGTAAGACGTTGTGCTAAATAAAAATATTAAAAAATATAGACGTCCTCGTCTTTTGGATTGGTTGAGTGCTTAAGAGTACTTATAAGTAAGACACCTTAACTCAATTGGTAGCTCCTCTGTCTGAAGCTGAATTCCTGGCACGGGCTAGAAAAAATTGAAATCTACGTTTCGCCTTTCACAGCGGTGAATTGGCTGTAGGTGAGTTGTGGCCGCACGAGTTGTTTACCTCTAAAGAGACAGATGAATTGCGGCCCCACATTTAAATAGCCACCTATGAATTGCGGCCCGGACTGTTGACCTAACCTAACCTAACAAACCTTCAAATTTTTGCCAAAACCATTGAACGACACGACAAGAACTGAGGAAGTTTGGATATTACGAGGGATGTCGACGTGAGACGATGATAGTTTCTATCTGAAATTTAAGACAGCAAGATAGAAAGCACACTGTTAATTAGGTGGACGCAGCTCATACATCTCTCTCAAGTGAGTGGGGTGGGCTGCAATTCATACGTGTCTCTCAAAAAGCCGGGCCGCGACCCGTACACGATTTCATTATCAGGCCGCAACTTACCTACACAGGATGAATTAACGGCAGGAGGACAGAATGTTGTGTCTGTTGTATAATTAGACCAGTCTGTAAGTCTTGCGATGAATGATTTGGTTCAGGATTGTAAGCCAAACAACCTAAAAACATAGAGAGCGCCCTTAGTGGTTTACAAAACTTAGTCGAATAGAAAAAAAAATATGACATATATGTCATTTTTGTCCTCAGTGATTCAATTTTTTTATATATAAATCGGGAGGCGAGTGACAATATTAGACTGCACGTAACTCTAAAAACCCTGATTCGGTTTTTCAAATTTCTTACCCCCCCTCTTTTTTTTCCCCCCTTATGTTACTAATAATATGTAATGTCTGCTTCTATGTTTCAGAACTTCGCGAAACGCGACAACCAGTCCCTAAATTCTTGCGAACCACACGGTGTGACCAATTGGTCGGTACGTGTTGGAACTTGCTCTCGTGCTCCCCTTCAGGGAGCATTAGGGCATGCCTTTTGTTCTTGGTTCTCGGAATATTAGACTGTATAAACCCAGCATGGGCTAGAGACGTTTCGCCCCGCAGTGGCATGCCTGGGTAACCCGAGAAGGCTGTTTTAACAGGGTTGTACATTAACGGCCCGTTTAGGTGGGGTGTGTCAGGTTGACATTCTAATGACATATGGGCACTCATTTACTGACATTATATTTATATAACGTTTCGGCAATGGATATGTTGTATTTACATTCAAATATCTTTAAAATTAATTTGTTTTATTTTAATCTGAAAGATTTAATCAAATATGGTGGTGATTATTTTAATTGTGGTGAATTAAATTTAGGAGTACTATGTGTTGTATTTATTATTATTATTATTATTATTATTATTATTATTATTATTAGCACCGCGTATTACTACCCGTTCGGGTTATACGCACTTACGCTAATGTGTAATGGTAGGGTGATTGTGAGATGAAATGGAGGACCTACAGTTTAACGTGGAATCCGAACCACGGTGGAGGCCTGGCATTCCCCACATTCACAAGATGTCTTGTCAGAGGTTAAGGAAGGGTTTGGTAATCAGATAAATCTGTGCCGGGACCGAGGATTGAACCCCGGACTCCCAGCACAGAAGTCCGACAGCTTACCCCTAGACCACCAGGTCACCGTGTTGTATTTACATTATATATTAACTGGCAACATTTTTTTGACAACTTGTATTATTTGATAATAGATGGCTATTTACTTACAGATGGATCACCTAAAAACTTCCCAATTTGTTCCGTTTCATATATATTCATATAGATGGTGTTCAGTTTACCATTTTTTCACTCGTATTTTTTATTGGTCGGTTTTAGCTACTTAGAATGCTAACATTTATACTGTAGTACTTCATGATTTTAAATAATTTTTCGTTTTATTTATTTAAGGTATTTAATATGCACGTTCTGAAACGGACATTTAAATCAGCACACAATAATTTTCTATGAATGAGAGCGAAAGGGCTTACTAATTTTGCTGGGAGAAGTATTTTCATATAACTTCCAGGGTAATGCCACAATCGACATGGGACCGACGCTACTTCCCCTCCGAAGGAAGTTTTACTACGAATTTTTATCGCTCAGGAAAAATCATTTGACCCCAGCTAGATTTGAACCCACGAACAACAGGACCTGAGGCGAGAACTTTACCCTTAGACCACCGAGGTTGACCGGAATTTAGTAGATATGGACCCACTTGTTCCTTTTTTTCCTATCACCGCGTCTTATTACCTGTTCACGTTATACGAAAATATTATAGCCTAATTACTCTAATTGGGCTGGAAGGAAGTTAATCTACCCGCATTTGGGTGGAAGTAGAGTGGGAAACCATCTAAGACAAACCACCCTCAGTAGACCCGACTGAATCCCAACCCGATCTTCCCGTCTTCAGCAGGCCAGTCTAACACGAGATTGACGCCTTAGACCATTCGTCCACTGAAGCGGGTAACTTGTTCCCTAAAACTCCACTTTATGTTTCCCGTGACTGATACCAGGATGGTTTTCCAATGGCGAGAAGGTATTGGTTCGAATACGAGCTGGGAGTACTGAGGGTTTTTTTTACGAGCTATTTACCACTCCTCCTTAGTGAACCTCCAGGTACATTTCCACTGGATCTTAACTGACCCTACCCCTTTAATTAGTGTAAATAGTAAAACATCTAGGATGGAAATTTAAATATGGTACAAAAGGTTTGAATGAACATACTAACCATAACATTTGGGGTGGATCTTGAAGGACTTTAGAACCTCTAAATCACTCATCAATTAACTGAAAACGGGATTTTTCAATGAATTCTAGACCTATGTATCTTAGGCCCGAGCATCACTGAACTAACTACAATTGTTTGAAACCATTTTGGACTCCATAATTCTGTTTCATGCTGTCCACGCTATTATATACACACAGTGAGTGACACAGTGCTACTCAACAAAATGAATTGTGTTAGTGTGCTTCTGCGGTGTAGGAAGGCTTTTTTTTTCGCCGTGTCTTACAACTCATTCCAGATTAAATTCATATTAACTAATACCGATATTTTGTTAAGGATGAGGAAGGTTAAATTTAGACAATATGTACCTTCATTAGCATGGAGTAGGATATGAAAACCTTTTAGAAAAAACACCCTCAGTATACCATACCAGGATTCGAACCCCAACCTCCCTATTATCGGCATTCCAGTCTTTTGCGAGAGTAATGCCTTAGGCCATTCGACTAGCGAAGCGGGTGGGGGGGAATTAGATCGAAAACATTTTTTTTTTAACTGAACTACTTTAAACAATTTTTCTTTATAGGTATGGCTCCATGCTTACCATTTACTTTGTTCTCAGAACTGCGACGTTTCACGATGAAGTACAAAGTTTTTAATCCATCATGACATGTTGATAGCTTCCATCTCCATTTTGGCGTGAACCGTATTTTTAAATAGCTAACGATTTCTTAAATGACATGGGATTTCTGAACAGCTGCAAATTGTTCCAGTACTCTGGTAGGGGAGGTCTGCTCTGCTGTAGTGTCTTTAAATAGTGTACACAATGTGTAGGAGACACGCCTCATGTGTGTTTTCCCACCAAGTGCGATCCCCCCTGAATCTTTATCGTCTAAAGCCCGAGCTCGAACCTCAGGCCTATAGAAAGGCGCTCTTGACATGATCTGCCTGAATGTGACATGTTGCTCGTCTGTTCCTAACGCGCCGAGGAATGCAAGGGGAGGAAATCAGTGATAGGAGACGAACCGGCCTTATCTCTGAATTGAGAGGAGGGTATAAAATCATTGGAAAAGTGATAAACCGGTAATTTCCCCTCAGTGAAGTCAGGCAAAGTAGCGAAGAAGACAGAAAACGAACGGTGCATTGAAGTCCGCGTTAATTTAAATATATAGGAAAGTCGCTATGGGTGTGTGTGTGTCCCTCTTCCCTCCTATATCCGATCTAATGGTCCGTGTTGGAGTAGGGTCCTTTTTTCCCTTCCCGTCGCTAGCGTATCTGCCGCCGCCGTCAACCGATCCGCGTTAAAACCTCCTCCGCCTCTGCGGCTGTCCGCCTTCCCGCCTTTTCCCCTACTAAGCGCCGGGCTGCCTACTGCTTCTGTTGCCTTCACTATCGGATTTCTATTTGCCGAGCTAGTGTGAAAAACGCATGGGAAGGTAATATGTGCATTCCAGTGGAACATAATACCCTAAATGAGATAGCATAAATCTTAAAAAAATAGCCTGAAAAATATTGTGGTACGGTAACGTCGGTTCGCTCGGTGGTCTGGTTTGGTATATATACGGGCTGGAAGCTGCGTATAGCTTTTGCCTCGTAGCAAAAACGTCGACAGTCAGGAGGGAGGAGGAAGGTTTGGAAAGGTTTTTTTTTCATGAAAAAAAGGGGGAATAGAGGGGTAGGGGGAATTAATCTGACAAAATAAAGAAGAACATCTAGGAGGTCCCTAGACTTTGGCACGAACCCATCCTCGATAAAGTAAGCAAGCGAGCAAGCGAGACAGTGGCGCGCTCTTTCACGGCATTCCCTTTCCTTCCTTTATTTTTGGGAGCTGTGATCTCCTTCTCCTCCTCTTGTTCGCCTTCTCTTCCTCATTCTAACCTCCTTTCTTCTTTTGTCTTTGATTGAAAAAAACCTACCCTGTTCCTCCACTCGCAACCCCGACCATTCTAGAATCTAAGATAACTGGTCGTTCGAGTTTGAGATGCAAAAAGTCAATCTTTGCCCCCAAACAAGTGAAATATCCTATGCCATAGACCTATAAGGAATGAGGTCATTTTCCCACAATAAATGGCACTGGCAATATCCATATCAAATAGCATATTTAACGCCTGCTCTAGTAACTAGGCTACTGGCATCTGCATCGCTGGTCACGCGCATTCAAGTCAGGCTCACCTAGTCTTGTTTACCAATAACAGGGTGTAACCGGGTGTACTAAGGGTGTGTTTATTCCTAAACAGTTTTCCCATCCATTCTCCAGGATAATTCGGGTAATTTACTTGAAATTCTATCTTTTTTTTTCTTAGCACAGCGTCTTACTACCCGTTCGGGTTATACGCCTATATAGCCCTAATAATTAGGCTAATGATTTAAGGAATGAGGAAGGTTATATTTAGAGCATATATACCCGAATTTGCGTGGAAGGAGATTGGAAAACCATTTTGGAAAACCCCCCTCAGTACACCCGACCGAGATTCTAACCTAGATCTCCCCGTCATTGGCAGTCTAGTATACTGCAAGAGTAGCGCGTTAGACCACATGGCCACCGAAGTGGTTAGATTCTATCTTCTTGATTCCTAATCCATTAGCGTAGTTAAATGCTTATAAACCACTTGTATATACTACAAAAAAAAAGTAGACTAGTGGTTTTTAAAGTTTGTATTGTTGAATACCCTCTCATTTGTAAACACTTAATTCAAGTAACCCCAGAGTACTTTTATTTAAATAAACTAAATAATTAATAAGTTACCCTTCTTCCTTGTTAAACCAGAGTTTTTCTTGAAACTAATTACTTAACTTAGGAAGAAAATATGTTATTTTGACTAAATAATACTTTATTTTATATAAGTGGCTATATAAGTATTGATATCCTTCATGTCTGGTCCCAAAAATCCAAAAATATGTTCTAGCCCTGTAAGCCTTTCACAAACTACTTATCTCACTTAGTTAAAATAGATTTTCAGCTAAAAAAAAGAGAGAAATAAAACATGAGTGCTAATAGAAAATTAAGACTTGATTGAATATACATAAAACATATTACTTACAATATCTTATGATAACTCTGGGCTTTTTTAAAACGACCAACCTTTATAATTATATTAGGTTAATTTGAAGAAGAAAAATAGCTGCAATAACTAAATTAATTTCGCGTACCTACCCCTAATAAATACTCCGCCTACCCTTAGGGTCATACGTAACTAAAGTTGAAAACCATTCATGTAAACTATACTGCATAATAACACTAGTCCTTCCCCGCTCCCCTGTCTCTTGCTTCCTTCCCCGCATCATTGGTCACGATGTCTTAAGAATTAGGTTTGCTTTGCTGGCTCAATTCTGTTCTGGTCTCACTAAGGTTGGATTTACATGTGATATATCACTATATCACTGTAGTTTTCTCCAGATTCTTTGACTTTAAGTTTTAATATTTGTATTTACATAGGGTGTAGTTATATTTACACATGATGTATTTTTATATGTAACTATAAATATATGTGTATATCCTATGTAACTATAAATAATAGGACTACCCCATGTAACTAACTACAAAAACCAAATTAGAAGTAATAGAAATTGGAATAAAAATACTTTTACTTATTCGCATCGGTGGTTGCATGGTCTAAAGTGTCGCACTCGCAATATACTGTATTACTAGAGACGTGGAGATCAAAGTTTGAATTCCAGTTGTATAACCAAAAGATAGTATTTTCCTAATGGTCTCACCCCACGTAAATTCCGGTACATTTCCTCTCAAATTATACCTTCCTCATACTTGCTTCATAAGTGTAGCTATGTAAAAAACTCGATTGGTTAGTAGGGCACAGTACACAAAAAAGAAAATATTTTACATGAACATTAACTTTTTAAAGAAATAATCCAGAATAATTATTTCGAGTGTGGTGCAGTTTTATAACCTATCGGCAAGAAATTTGATTAAAATAACAATTACAGTAAAAAAAAAAATTGAACCTCTAGTTTAAAATAAAATAGCCTTGCAAAATATAAAATGTTCTTAAAGCTATAGAAACTATTAAGAGATCTGTTTGATGTGTAAGAATATTATTGATGCCAATCAAATGTTTGAAGAAAGGTTATTCAAGAGATTGATCCTCAACTAAATCATTATCATCACTAATCACTCCAAAACAACACTTTACAAGACTTGTATTGAAATGTTTTGGTATCACTGAAGATTATTAATTTTATAACAACGCTGATTTCAGTGACAACAGAAAGAAAAGTTCTCAAAAATAATACAACCTACTTTTGATCAACTAAATCTTTCTTAAGATTCATCTTGCGTTTGTGTCCTTTGAACACCCTAGAATGTTAAAAGTGAAATTTAAAATTATTTTCAATATTTCAATTAGAAAAGTACATAAAATTCTACTTTGTTGTTTGTGTTTGTGTATGTGTTACACCCCATTAGTTAAATTGCACATTTAAAGAATTGGGCAAATTTCTGTCCATTTTCATGAGTTGGCCTCTTCTATAGACTATTTCACGAACTGGAGAAAAATTGCATGGAATTTTGTACATTTCATGAACTTGAAATTATTGTCTTATCTACTACAAGCCTAACTGAAATTAGTTTTCAGATCTGTATTATAAACTAATCCAACCTAACATAACCTTACACATTTTCACAAAACAACTTAGCATTATAAATAATAATTTATACATATTTTCGTTAGTCAAATAAGTGCACAGTAAAATGCAATCATGACCTTTTTAAATACATATTTTCATTTGAATAATTAGTTATTTCACATTTGCCACAAAGGGTTGTTCTTTAGTTTTCCTCCTGGATACTGTGAGAGCCACATTCTTAGTGAACGTGGGCTACCAGTTGGACCACATTGCCTTAGACCAGCGGTTCCCAAACTTTTTGAATCATAGAGCACTTTTCAGGAGAAAAATTTGTCACGGAGCACTATAGTTGCCTTCATGCTAAAGGCATGCACTTTCATTTTTTGCTATATTTAACTAACTGCATTTTTTAAAGTTGTTAGTCGATATTTTATCGCATAGTAAAAGCATGAATTATTTTTAGATTTCTAAATAGCTTAAATTTTGATCTAAACTTATTTTTTCCTATTGAGAGTCATTGAAAATTTAAACTTTAAATATTGTTTTCTCAAAACAACAATATTGCACATAAGTATCTTTGGTATAAAGGCGACGATATTTTCACATCTACTCTACATAGATAGATACTAAACTGAATTACAGCAGTATTCACGATGGAAATTGATGTTTAAGCATTTGGGCACTTTTAACATCATGCTTTATTTACTTATAAATGTTATTTTCGCCCTTAATTTTAGAAAAATAAGGAACTTATTTACATAAACACAAAACAACAACCAAAAACATAAATTAACCAAAAGCAACACATTTGATAACAAATTCAAAGCAGGTATTGTAAATCCACAATATGTTACCCACACAGATAGTGTTAAAACTATTTTCATGACTGAAAAAAAAAAGAACACAAAGTATAGACCGCGAACTTAAATTCCAATGAGATAGATGGGACTGATGTGTTTTGATTTGCACAATTTGGCTATATCTGGTTGAATTTGGGACAGCTGCAACAGAATATCTGGCTCTGCGTTGAACCGGGATCTTTTTTTCTAGTAGCCATATAGGCAGAGAATGCTGAGCCACATATGTATGTCATTGCAAAGGGAAGAAGGATTATTTTCGCTCTGTCTGACAAAACTTCAAATTCATCTCGTAGTTGACATCAAAATTCTGATAGTGACTTTTTAATTTCAAAATTCTCTTTTCCCGCAGAATCTGATGTCAAACCATTCAAGCACTCATACTCCGATGCAAGGTTGGTTTTTCTGACATTCAAATAAATAACATTGCACTGCTACTTGATTTGTTTCGACTCTCGACTGCATACTGACTGAACTTCAAATGACTGAAGGTGCGAAGAAATACGAGTTTTTAATATGCAATAGAAACTTCCCAGAAAATGCTGGCAGGGTGTCGAAGCAAACAATCGCATCTGAAAGCGTGGTGAAGTTCTCAGAAAGACGGGGTGAACTAGTTAGTAACCTCTACTGTCTCTGTCGGGATTCGCCGCGTGCAGTCTGTAAATAACTTCCACCCAATACTTACCTATACACAATTCATGGACGCACAAATTCACACTTTTGGATATCTTGTCACATTTTACTTATTTTTATTTCTAATCTATTCGTGGAGCATTTGGAGATGCTTTGTGGAGCACACTTTGTGAACCGCTGCCGTAGGCCATGCGGCCACCAATGTGAAAGCTGCTATAATGGTTGGACAATATCGGAAACGTAGTATATGACACACTGGAGTTGAACTTGCTAATAGTTCACTGGAAAGTCTGAGTTTTAGTCCGTGGAAATTTAATTGAGTGTGCGAGGTTTTCACTATAGATTTTCCATCCTCTCTCCATGCCAATACATTATGGTTATTAGCATCGTGTCTTACTACCCAATCGGGTTATACGCACTTACGCTAATTTTTTAATGGTAGGGTGATTGTGAGATGAAATGAAGGACTTACAGTTTAACGTGGAATCCGAACCACGGTGGAGGCCTGGCATTCCTCACATTCACAAGTTGTGATTAAAACACATCTTGTCAGAGGTGAAGAAAGGGTTTGGAAATCAGATAAATCTGTGCCGGGCCCGGGGATCGAACCCCGGCCGCCAGCACAGAATTCTGACACCTTACCCCTAGACCACCAGGTCACCTCATATAAATACAAGTATATGTCATCTAATACCCTATGTTAATATTTACCACTTACATTGAGTCATGCCTTGTGATACACGTACAAATTAAAAATAAAAACTAATAATTTAAACTTGACCCTAGCTTTAGAAATGTTAATAACTTAGTAAAACTATGAACATATACACAACTGGAGAATTAATTTGAAGATCAGCTGAACTCGAGTTAGGGTTTATTGCACATGAATTCAGAATCCCTTGCCACTTAACTTTGCAGAGTTAATCGTTAACTCTACATAGTACAGGTGTATAATGAACTAGGACTTTAGTAATGAAGTAATTTTTGTGATATAAATATAGTGTTTAAAACTAAATTAAATAGCTATATCTCAGAGCATATACCCCTAAAATCAAAGATAATGTAATATAAGTCAATTTGTCGACCTAGGTGGCCATGGGGTAAAGTGCTCGCCTCAGGACACGATATTCATGGGTTCAAACCCAGGTGAGGTCGACGGATGTTGCTTGAGAAATAAAAATACGTAGCACAACCTCCTTCGGAGGGGAATTAAAGCCTTCTGTCCCATGTTAATTGTGGCATGTAAGAGAACCCTTAAAGGTATGTGAAAATATCTTTCCCGGCAAAATTGGTAGACCCTGTCACGCTCTCTCATAAAATTCAATGTTGAAGGCAACGGGGAACCATCACACTTACTGATATCCCCTAGTACATGTGCTTTCTACCAGATGGTGCAAGTAGTACTAACCAGCCCAAGGGCTGAGTGCACGGTCACCTCCAGATGGATTTAAATCACATCAAAGCAGCCCTCGATCTACGAGTCACATTAAAAGAAAGACACCAAATAATTTATATCTGATACTTTTTTTCATTGAATTTCACTACCCGTTGGGTTTAGGCCTATACGCATATGTATTAACTACGTGAGTATGTTAGGTGTAATGAAGGTTACATTTAGAAAAAGTGTACCCGCACTTTCATCTAGAGACAGTGGATAATCACTTAGTAAAAACTACAATCGGTATACCTGACTGGAATTCCATCCCCAATCTCCCCGCCATCGGCATTCCAGTATATTGTGAGAGTGACGCGTTAGATCATTTGACCAGCAAAGCGGAGCAAGTTTGGTATTTACATAGACAAGTACACAATTTTTTTTTGCAAAACGTTTCATATAAAAGAAAGTTTGCTTCGCTTGGATGTTATAATGTAATGTTCACTATTGAGGTACGCAAACGTCTCTAAATTAAATTCTATTTCTATCCTCTGTTTTGAAAGTCAAACCGCAAGAAAATGATCATAAAATAATTAGCGTTCTTTAGGTCACAACCTATCAATTAAAGATACGATAATAATTATCAATAAACTATTCAAATAACCAGATCTGTACGCATACAAAGGTTTCATACATTAATCTATATAGAGCTTTTTTATTTTGAAACCACTTTGAATACACACACAAAAAAATCTCTTATTTAAGCTCTATGGTGTACTTTCCCAAAATTGATTCAGACAGCACTGAGGAGAAAATAAAGTCTAATAAATAATTTGACGCAGATTTTGACGAAATGGTATGAACATTTCTTGCCTTTCTGCCAATCTGCCTTTCTTTCCCTTTGTCATGGTTTTGTTTAAGGTGGGGATGTAGGGAATTCGAGAAAGGGTGTTTTTTGCAGTTTTATAGCAAATATTTTTATAGATAAAATAAATAAAATCTTACCCCATTAAAAACATTGACTTTAACTTTCTTCACATGGTGATATCAACAGTTATTGATTATCGGTCAAGATTGCCCTGGAATGCAATGAATGACACATTTTTTTCTTAATTTAAAATTTTCATCATTAAAATGTCGATATGTTCATCACTCAGATATTCAAGAACATCTGTTGATATCACCATGTGAAGAAAATAAAACTCCATGTTTCTAATGAAACAATATTTGTTTTATTTTCGCCAAAAAGTTTTTTTTTTTATAAAAACTACAAAAACACCGACCTTTTCTCGCGTCTCTCTCACTTCCACTAAAACCTACTATTTACCTCTATTAACATTTGGAACTACCGTATAGTCTTAACAAAATACTAGGTATTTGTTTGCTTTTTATTTACGTTCTATCCCTCACTCCGAGATTCTAACGATTTTGATTACATTTTATATCCAGATATTGTTTAACACCACAAACAAAATGGAAATTCTAATTTTTCCATGAAAATGACTTTGAAGGTACTTTACAAAGGCAGAAATTTACAATTTTGTTCATATCTCCGCAACTATTTGAAACACTAATAACCTCTCATTATAAAGATGTAACAATATTAAAAATTAAAATCTTTTAATTGAAATATATTTTTATAAGATCAATAGTTTAAGAGCTATAGATATAATTTTTATGGAGCACTTGGACATTATTGAAATTAATGTTATACTCTTTAGTAGACAGCGGTGTTCCTTTTTTTCTCAATGCTTATGTAAAAGTGTATATTATTTCAACATATACTGCTGAAAACGTGGAGGTCGGGCTTCAATCCTGGGTTGGTGTACTGAGGGGGGCTTTTCCTACATGGTATTCCACTCACCCTACATGCAAATGATGGTACATTTCCTATAAATACAGCCTCCCTAATCCCTAACACACTAGAGTAATTAATACATAGGCGTACAAACCAAACGGGAAGTAAGACGTAGCGCTGAAAAATAAAATAAATAAAACGTACGCATCCCTCTTTGCGTCTAACCAAAAGCCCTACAGTTTTTATAAATCATAACTAAGGGGTGACCTATAAAAGTCATAGTCGTGGCTGATATCAGTCTATGACGTCACTACCGTAATGCCACGTGGCCGCGCGAGGTGCACACGTGGCCACGTCACGTGGAATGAAGGCGTTCGGGATGAGCGGAATAGCGTGGTCCAGAAATAAACAGTTTATAAATGTGCCCGCTTGGCGGAGCAGGTGAGCGCGCGCCTTCCCTTCCCCTCCAATCTTGTCTGTTCCTCTTTACCACCTCTTTCCCCTCAAACCCTTCTTTACCTTCATCCCTTGGTTGTCTTTGCTCGTCTTCTCTTGCGCCATAGTACACAAATAATTCAACCAAACACCTTGTGATGCGCGTTGCGCTACTCAACTGTTCGTCCTCTCCCCCCCCCCCCC
>CABEEJ010006106.1:0-43130 GCA_901482245.1 Timema douglasi | reverse complement strand
TCTTAGTGTTGAATGAGATGGAGGAGGTGTTCACTGAAATTGCTACACATTCCAATGATATTTTAAATGAAATGGTCTTAGTGTTGAATGAGATGGAGGAGGTGTTCACTGAAATTGCTACACATTCCAATTATATTTTAAAGTCACACAAGCAGTTCTATTCTTAACCTAAATAATTTTCAGTGTTTATATGTAAAATACATCATACATATTAAATTTATTTTTATTTTTATTGTAATTATATTTATATTAATATATATTATGACTTAACTTATCTCTATGACATATTATAAATTTATTAATACAGTTTTTGTAACATTTATCCTATACCAAGGGGTTCACGAATGAGCTGTTCCCTGGTTAGAGGGTCCACGTGACTAAGACGTTTGAGAACCACTGGTCTAGTGCGTATGTGAAGTCCTTGAATCTTGGGGTTTTAATTATGTTGATTACAGGGTCTCGGTTTATTGCCCTTTGTGCAATTCGAGCCATTATGTTGGAGATTTGACTCTGAATGATTTTTTCTCTCGGTTGTCACGTATATTTTTGTGTTGTATGTAAAGGGGAGGTTGAATAGTTATTGACCGTCTGTCCGTCAAAGGATGGTATGCAGGCCTGAGTAGTGAGAATAGCTGATACTCTATATACCTGGCCCAAATATCTGATTGTATACCAACTAGTAAGGCCGTTTCTCACCAGGTGTTAAGTGGTGGGAGAAAAGGCGTGTCTGGTAAGTAATACAAGAGGGGAGTACGGGGTTTACAGTCTCGTCAACGTTTGTAGAAATTTCTCAGCCTCAATCTGGGGCACGCTAATATTCCTTAGAAGATACATAAAATAATAATAAGAAATGTATACATCTTGATTATTTAATGATACTAACTAAATAATCGAGGCCAGATTTAGGGCTAGCCACAATAAACCCGTACGTAGATACCACCATTTTCTTCTCTCTCCCTCTCTATCTCTCTTTCTTTGAAGTGGAATATAGAATATGTAAAACTCACATTATGTACCAACAACTTTGGGGGAACAAAGTTGATGAAAAGCTATATCTGGGGGGACGCAAATAAAAATATGGTCAAAACTGAGTGTGCATTATCGCTGTATCCGGGCATACCTTATCGCAATCCGTGGTCTCAAGTACTGGATGGTTTCAAATCCCCCCAGCACGTCAGTGCTGACTGTAAGAGCCTATATTCTTATAGCTAAGCCATGGTGGGATTATGTAGAGTGTTTTGGAAGCTTGTAGAACATTGTGCTGTAAACTACACCTGACGTCATTCTCCCCGGCAGGAGCCCGCTTTAGGGATGCCCAGAGCATCCCTTTTGCCGTATTTTACCATTTCTCACCGAGACGATCATAGCTTACGTCATCGCAATTTTACTGAACCGTGAGTGTGTTATAAACACAACTATGGTTCCTTCCCGTTCAGTAAACAACTTGCCCTATAATCCAATGTATACAAATTCCATACCTACGATTATGTGGGTGGTTGATCGAATGATTTTCTAGGAGGAGTGAACAGCTTACTAACACAGTTTTATCAAATGACAACACAAATAATCTGCTCCTGGACCTTATACTAATACAAAGGAAGATATACCTAGCATGGTTCCACTATTATGTAACCATCAATAGATCTCTACGATGCACACGTGTTCTCTTTGTATGGTCGTTCTAATAATTACATTAAGGCCGGGGAGAGACTAGCGTTCATAATGCTGCGACAAGGTTTCATATCAGAGGGGTCAGACTAACTTCCTGAACGTTGACGCAGTTTTGTAAACGCAGATGGTTGCGTTTCTAGTCCGTTGCCACTCACTTGAAATGCTCCCAATACCCCGTCAGATCAGTGCTCGTGTCGCAGTCTCTTTCCAGTTTTGGAGCCGTGTACACATTGACCGTGGCCATGTTTTACACAGAATTGTTTATAAGCTAAGTTCATCGTAGAGATGCACTGTGGAGTTTAAAAACACAAACTATGCCCACAGGGGTGGCAAGGGAAAACTGTGGATGGAAGTGGATGTCACAGCTTTCCAAGACTGCTTCTCTATATTTCCTTTTACGTTGAAACACAGCAAATCAAACCTCCCTGCTCTCATTCTGTAGCACACTAAATATAGGTCTTGATGTTCACGTATGAAACTGTCCAGCCTGCAGCTGTTTATAGGGTGCACACCAAGGTTCAGAACTTTCATCTATGTCATATGACTTGATACAGCAGGTGCGAGGAGAAGATCATCTCCTCTAAATATTCGACATTTTCCTACAGACAGAGACCGAGGTACCTGCGCTTGATACGCCAGCTAACACCTCCTGGCGACCAGCCATACTTGCGTTTCTGTTGCAGCTTTCAGAACGCTATTCTGTCCCTGGCCTGAGGTACCAAACGACATGACACTAAGATAGTGCAACCGTTTTCCCATCAACATTACATGGGAGACGTCATTCATAATGTTCTACTCTATTTTTAATATAGTTCGCTGTTCAACGCCCCAGTAAAATAGAATGTGATACACCATATGTTGTTTTATATCTAATCTAGGACTTATTTCAAGGTGCCCACCGACATGGCTTGGGGTACACTTGAGAATGGATCGTGGAATGGGATGGTGAAGATGGTTCATAGCAATCAGGTGGACATCGCCATTAGCGAGTTCACAATGACGAAAAATAGACTCGATGTGGTGGACTATACTATGCCACTTCTCTTTAAAAGGTAATGGTGGATGTACTTTTTCGACATTGTCGGGAGAAATAATTTGATTTGAATTATTAAAGATTATAAAGTTCTAATTAATACATATTTATGTTTTAAATAAATAATATTTCTATAAAAACATACCATATATTATGCGCTTCGTGGGAATTCTTTAGTTTTTAGTATTGCATGTGACTTGAGGAACTCGATTACTCTTTCCCTAGTTAATATTACCTAGAGGCAGGGATTTTGGGGCACTTGACCCCTTCTGTTTGGTTTTGGGGACGATGCTGCTATCTTAAGCCACCCTTAATATTTAATATCTATATCCAAAAAGGGTATTATGTAATACAATACTGTATAAAATATCCTACCTCCTTTTAATTTTGAAGATAATGATTAAATTTTTACATCTTTTCTAATATGCATATTATTATTTGCCACTTATATTACAACATACAATATAACAATAACAAATATGCCAACAGTACCTTGCGTTATTTCTTAGAATTATTGCTATATCAAAATTCTGATATAGCAATGGTAGATAGGGTTGTGTCTGACAGCTCAATAATTTATAAAACTACTATACTATTATTTATTCATACGTGAAGTCATGGTATATGCAGCTTTCCCCTTTTGTTAGGTAATATTTACTTCGGTAATGTAGTTTAAATAATTTACAAGGTTGAGTACAAAAAAAAGTTTTCAATTTCTAAACCACCATATTATTATTATTAATATATTTTATGGCAAAGAAAGGCGTTAAAAAATGCTACATCGAAGAATAAAACACTTTTCAAATAGTTTTTATAGTCATCCAGTGTTTAAAAACTTTCCCTGGTCTTCCCTTACTCTGACACACTTGTGAGGGGCTTCTGCTCAGTTTTAATTTACACCTTCAAGATTACAAATTTGTTTGTGTGGGTAGTGTTCTGACTACTTTTAAATGATTAAATTTAATCCAGCCCAATTTACAATTGAAATCTTTGTAACAAATATGACTTTCAAACCCAACGATAATCCTGTACTGTTGGTCTAGACAACACAGATCGGGAAAGAGTTATTAAACTTGCTACGGAAGACGGATCATTTTATCGAAAGGCCACCAAGAGCCGCTTGAGTTGTTCGCCTGCATTGGGAAGCTATTTAATCTTTTTATTTCTTAAAGGGGTTGTTTTTATCTTTATTTATTTCTTAAAATGTGATTATTATAATAGAAAAGATGATTATGGGTTTTAAATGTTTTAAGTAGAGATGGGACGATACCGGTTTTTCGATTCCGATTCTTTATTTAAAGAAATTTTTGCCATTTATATAATAGATTAAAAGTTGGGTAGCGAGTATTATGTCTATAATTATTTGAATTGAAGAAGATAGTGCCAGAAGGGAGTATGGGGACTCCAAGAATACAATTTTTTTTAAATAGTGCTGTAATAATTATCTGTGGACGTTAAAAATCACATAAATTCAGTAATTTCTTTAGTTCGGTAATAGTAACACCAACATTTGAAGAAGAACATGTTTTGCCGCGTATTAAGGGTATTTCTATGGTGAGCCTGCTAAAGTATCAATGACATAACCGTCCGTTTAGGTAAGCAGTTGCTTGTTTACTGAAGAATATAAACGAAGATTTACTCTTTTCAACCTGTCAACCTTTGTGGAGGGAGTATAATCCCACAATCACCTGAGACCAAAGAGCTTTCTTTGTGAACAATTATTCCTTATTAAAAGGAGCTTAGATCCAAAGGGCTAACTATCCCGTAATTAATACAAATTTTCGTAAAATAATAAAGGAATCCATGTTGCATTTTACAAGCGTCACTCTTATATCTATCTTGGAAACTGTTAATGGTTTTGTCTAAATAACACATGGCTTGGTTTTGAAAAAAATTATATTCCATTTATAAATCTTATAACTAATTATTGAACATTAATCAAAACTTGATTAAATTGTATTCAAGCACCCTATATTTATCTTTATATGATGGGTCTAACTGCAAAACTCACATTCTCCACTTTTGGTCGAAAGTGAGTTATTTATATGTGCTTGTTGCTCATGTTGGCCTGCAAGTATATCAAGTGGTTATAAGAAGCAAAACTCACATTCTCATATATAAAGCCAGTACTTAAAATTGGACATAGATGCAAAACTAAGATTCTCCGTAAAAAAATATAGTCTAAAGCAGTGGCGTAATTACTGCAATTCATACGTTGCAGCTTCATCCGGCCCCTTAGGGACACCAACATACCACAGAGTGGCAAGACGCAATAAGCGCACCTAACAAATATCGAAAAATTAGTGTTTCTTTTTCTCTCACCAACAGTGTTGCTGAGCTTATCTGATGAGGAGGTAAGAAAAATGCTCTTAAACTACGACAGCAGTATTTTAATGACTTGTCAGAAAATTCATCTCTCCAGTTGTTGCTTTTCATCAAAACTTTGAAGCCAGAAATTGAAAAAATCAGCACTATACGACAGCTTGCCAAACTTGCTTTAGTCAAGTTTTCAGAAATGAGCTCCAGTTATCCTCATATTTGCTCACTTAAAAACTTCTTTTTGACAATTCCTATTACGGTAGCAACAGTAGACAGGGCATTTTCTAAGTTGAAAATAATCGATAATTACCTGCGAAACACCAGGAAAATAATCTTATGTCGCAGCTAGCCCTCCTCAACATAGAAGCAGAGACGGCAGGAATGATGGACGTCTGAGCCCTGACTGAAGATGTTGCTTCTATCAAGTCGCAGAAGAAGAAATTTTAAACATGCAGTATTATGTAAATAAGCGTATTTTCAGAAACAATCGTTTCATGTTTAGCATTATATTTAATTTGACCTGGGAATGGGGGGAGTTGTTCTGATGTCAAGGTTTGCATCCGGACCTTTGGTTTGTAGTCACGGCACTGTTCTAAAGCATATAACTCTGCAAACCAGTAAAGAGGTGACAAATTAGAGAAAATAATCTGGAGATAAATACTTTATTCGTAACCCTGCTAAAGGAATGGTTCCAGTTTACTATCAGACCTTTTTGAAATGTTTGTATGTATCCAAGTTTAGGATGGATCGTATTGCACAAAACTTCTACAATACTGGCGATATTGCAAAGGAAAGGTAAGGTGGTGATACAAATGGTGAAAGATTTAATTTTAAAAGATAAAACTTTGAATAATTCTTAAATAAGCTAAATTGTAGTGAAACTCACAATTGCGCAAACATGTCTGGGAGGAAATACCTCCCTTCCGAGTTAAATATAAGAATATAATGCAGGATGTACATGACAGAAACAGAAGAAGAACCCCTGCAGTGGAAAGAGACAAACTTTTGCTATATTTTCAACAGGAAGTACAATATAGGAGTTGGTACACCGAGGAGGGAAGTATGCTCTACTTGCTTAGAGCTAGGCGAAAAAAAAAAGAGAAAAATAAGCTTATAACAGAGAAAAGAGTTCATAAGTTGAGATATCGAGCATTTTATGGACTACTTAAAGAAGATGACGAAAATATATTGATAATCTCATTTGATTATGAAAAAACCAGTCACTTCTTAAACTCCCTGACCAAGCAACTGACTACAGCTGACAGGTATATTTAAACAACTTTTATGTTGCTAAAGGCCAATCAAAATCAAAATTAACAAAGTAAAATGTAACTGCTTACGTGTGGACTGAAAACGAGTTTCGCAAAGATGCCAACGAAGTCTCCTCCTGTTTGTTCTAATTCTTGAATTCTATTGATATGACCCCTATACCATCGTGAGACTGTAGCGATGGCTGTGGGGGTCAGAACAAAAACACGATTTTAACCAGCATGGTCAGCTATTGGTTTATTAATGCACTAGGAAATATTAAAGAAGTTAAATTAGTATTTCCAATTACGGGACACAGCTTCATACCACTTGATCGCATATTTGGGAATATCGAAAACAGTGGCTTATTCTGAGAAAAATTAATAGGTATGTTGTACTCTAAAAGTAGCGACGGAGATTTGGGGGCCGAGGACCCTCAACCACCGCTGTCCAAGAACGTCACGGGATTATTTCAAGGGATATATTTGAAGATGTGTCCATATAGAATAGTGGTTCACGAACATTTATTAATTATCTTTAACTGTATGCTATCTTAGGAAATTTTGAACGCCCCCTCCCCCACACCCATATTCTCTCTTCTTTTATTCATCCAAGCACAAAGATACAATTTACCTAACAGTGAAGGCTTATTTGTAACTACCAGTTTAATCTCATCAAAGCAACTTTTTTAAATTCCTTATCAAGTTAATGATTTCAAAGGTATTTTATCAATTTTAATCAATAATAAACCAGGATATAGAAACTACTATGGATGATGCTCAAAATACAGTGTATATAGCACATATTTTGTTAGAAAATATAAAATAATAATGTAACCTTGTTACAATCTAATGTGGAAGAAATGGTTTCACTTACCAAAGCCAGCCCTTGTTGACGTAATACGACTGCACTTCAAATAAACCCGAGAAACACTCCGCTGGACTATCACCATTCTACTGAGCCGGTCTTCGAGCCTCGCTGCTGGCTGTGTTGGCGACTCTACCCTCCCTTCTTCCAGACAAATGAACTTCACTGAGCATGTGCAGTGCGCGTTCAAAAAACTTCTAAGAACTGAGCTGTGCGTGTGACTGGTGTTCTTTTGCCTACGTGTATGTTCTGGAAACTTTCCCCTACCAACCTATCCGCGCTCTGGGAGCACATATCATCATGATATATAAATGGTCAGAGTTCAGAGAAGAAACACGCATTGCACTCTGGACTTTAAGAGGTAAAGACCTATTCATTATGTAGGCTCGTCGCATTATTCAAAATTCTCTTTGGCTATAACTATTTGCTTTTCAAAATTAAACATCTCGTACACTCGTACGGGTCTTATGCCCATTGTTTGCATTAACAAACTATTATTGTTATAGTTGGGATATTTTATTGTTATCACCTTGAATTATATTTATGTTAGTTAACTTAGGGACCGCAAGTCACACGGGGCTACAATCCTTTTATGGGTTTTTATCAATATGGTTAGGAAATCCCTTTGGTACCACCTTCAAATATTTTGGTTTGTAAACCTTAGGGCCGTTAGGCTGTGCATGTAGTCAGGGGTCGCTGGATTGGCTTTACAACCATATTAGTGGTTACAAGTTTTGTTCTCTCAGTCTTAGTCTTAGGCAAGGATATGTTCTTGTTTTTCCATGGTTAAAACCATACCTTGACAGGAGACCAATTTAATTATGGTATATTGGCATTGATGGACGATGCCATTGTGGGCACCTAACGATGGGGCCACCAGCCTTTTTTTTATTGGATTAGCGCCCTTCTGGCCCTGGCGGGTTTTGGTATGCTTTTGTCCTTGGGCTTCGCCCTAGTTTTGTACTAATTGTTTTGTCCCTCTCCCTCATTGAGGTGTATAATGTTTTGTCCCTCTCCCTCATTGAGGTGTATAATGTTTTGTCCCTCTCCCTCATTGAGGTGTGTAATGTTTTGTCCCTCTCCCTCATTGAGGTGTATAATGTTTTCGCTTATTAAATGTATAACTCTCTTGTACCAACCACCGTGTATCATTTGTTTGGGGAAATGATTGGGATAGGCTACAATAAATAATTTTTAAAAATAATTCTACTCAAGAGCAAACGGCGAATCAAATTATACTGAAATTATAATTATGAGTATTGACATTTTTTTACTTTTGCAAAACTTAATCAATGCACCGAAAACATCAGAGAAATGTAGCTATTGATGAACATATTGTGTTGGGTTTATACAAATGATCCTTAACATTTTCACCTCTATATTACTTCTTTGATTACTACTGTTCGAAATTGTTATTTATGTAGGCCTATACATGAAAGGTTAGGTCAATTTATTGGTTAATACTCCAATAATAAAGTATTAAAATAGGGATTGGTCTTTCTTATCATTATAAGCTAGCCCAAACTAACAAAACCCAACCTTCCAATCATAAAAAACATTACTTTGGTATTAGGTTTAAGAGTTCTTATTCAATTATTTCAATTATAGGCCTAACAAATATTTTAAATAATTTTTATAATTTTATTTTCATCCTTTTCCTTACTATCCTTTTGAATAGAATAATGGTGTTAAATTATTTATTATTTTCTATTTTATATAAAAAACAGAGTAATATATCTACCTGTTATTGCGCGCCATCCCCGAAAAAAGAACTACTAATCTGGTCCTTATGAGATTAGGTAAAACATCTTGAAATAAAACCAAATAAATTATTGGACGAGACTTACATTATTTTACAGTAACAATAATCTTTGTTTATATTAATTAATACTTAATGACATATTTCTCACAGTTCTGTAGGCCTAAGCTCTTCTAGCATTTCCTTAATCAAATAAAATGTATTGGTTTTGTGGCACTTTATTATTGGTAAAACATTTGATAAATTACCATTTATATATAACTAATATTAACTTAGAACCGGTATATATGACAAATAACCTAGGATGATTATTCAATTTTAGCAACCTACTCAACATAATTATTTGTGTTTAGTAGTAATGCAGCTCACCTTTGTCAATAAAAAGGTTTATACATTATAAGTTAACATAACTAGTCCTACAGGAACTCGTAGCTTAGGTGCACTTTTATGTTAAAACATCTTAATATAGATTAGCACTCTTTTAAAGATAGTGTTTATTTCGAAAACTTGTGCTCCATTAACATCACATTATAATACTATTCACAAGCAAATAGGACTAGTTTAATTTTGTAGAGTTTAATTATATTGGGTCTATTCACGTTTCTTTATTTCCGGGAATCACGGTGGCACACAATATATAATAATATAAACTTTTCCGTCAACAAAGACCAAACAAACGCACAGTAATGCACTTAATAAGCATCGTCTTCTTTTTGTAAGCCTAGGTATAGTAAATAATGATACTGAAAATTAGACCAAACTTGAAATTATACACAAGATTAGACCTACATAAAATTTTAAAACATACCAATAAATACCATTTTAATAATAACTAAAATAAAGAAATAGTACCTAGTAAATTTATAGATCAAGACTTTCAAATAATGTAATGACTAACATAAAAATAAATACTAACAATTAGTAATAACCGTGTCGTCTGCTTTCTTCCAAATTGTAAATACAACCAAAAGTAAACAAGAAGCAATGAGCTCAGGGTAAAATATGTTGCCAACTTAAATAGTGTTAGTGTTAAATATTGTTGAATACTGGTTGCCACGGCAACCATGGTTCTCCCGTCACGAAGCGATGTTCGGTTACCTCTCAACATAACACGTCGCCAAGCGTAGTTGACGACACTCTGGCCGACAAATGTTCTCGAGTGGCCAGAATAGCCCTGCTGCAGTCATACCCAAAAGCAACGCTGTAATGCAAGAATAAAAAAGTAAATATTGATTAATTTCTCAAGAAAAATTACGGAGAAGACTAGAAATCTAATGAATTCTTTAACTTTTTTAAACATGTAATTGATGATGAGGAGGAAAACGAGGGAGAAATCATTGAGTGCCACCAAGGAGAAGAAATTCCTGCTTTTTAGATTTAGGAAGTGTGTAATTAATTTGTAAGCATTTCAATGATTGTATTCTGTATATTGTGTTTATATTATCGTGTTTGAATCTTGTACAATAATTTTGAAAAAAAAATAAGAAAAAAAAAATTTCTATGTATTTTTTTCTAAAATATTGTATTCTCAATCTAGGTGTTAAAACTAGCATTCTCCACATCGGCTGGACAGAAAACTAGCATTCTCCAACATTTGTTGCAAAATTTAACAATGTTCCCATGGTTCAATCAATTTCTCATTTGACTAAATTACTATTCATGATACATTATAACTAGTGTTTGTTAGGGGAGTTACAATCAATTTCTCATTTGACTAAATTACTATTCATGATACATTATAACTAGTGTTTGTTAGGGGAGTTACAATCAACTTCTCATTTGACTAAATTACTATTCATGATACATTATAACTAGTGTTTGTTAGGGGAGTTACAATCAAAAGTGTTTGAAGGTTTTATTAATTTCTCATTGTTTACCTAAAATTACGAAAACTGGAGAGTGCCAGTTCTGAAGTCAGATCCCTCATATTATTATATAAACTTTGCTATTCTTCGTCAGGGAGACGATTTGTGAGCTACATACATGAATCATTGTTTATTTTTGAGAGGGCAGGTCTCATTATGTTGTGCTTTGTATCTTATTATTGTATTATGTTACAGATCTCAATTTAACACCGGCACAGTTCACTAAATCATCCAGGTTCGCATAAAGTCTAACTCTTTATTTATCCAACAATCTCCGGTTGTGTGTTCCTGTACTACCTACCTTTTTATTCTTAGGTCCTATGACACCGGGTTGTTCCGAGATCAGTGATAATATCTACCGGCGATCATCGAGTCACACAAGATAAGAATATAATCTCTGTACGCCTTGGTATTGGTCCACTCTAGGGTACAATGTTCACACCTTGTATATAATCTAGTTCGTGTTTTCTTTTACGATTTTTCAGTTAATGTCTTATTTGTGCTCGTCATAAAAAAAAGTTGTCAAATCATTAATGACTTAATTTATTTTTTTACTACACTTAAAATATACTTTATGATGATTTATTAATATTATAGTTTTATTTTTATCCATTTGATTTGATTTTCACCAATTATTTTAATTTTCCTTAGTTGTTTGTATTAATTCCATTGTGTGATAAGTTTTAGAATTTTTGTCCGAGCGTCAAATGACGCCAAGTATTCCGAGTGGGGTAACTTTGTGGCACCCTTCTCCCCCTCGCTGTGGCTCACCCTGGGTGTCTTCATCGTGGGAATATCGGCGTACTTCCACGTGCTGCATGCCATTAGAATGCACATGTGCGACAGTGAGACACGGGTACCAAGGAGGTACTGCCCCTACAAGTCCGTGTTCCACGTTTTGGGAGCATTTTGTCAACAAGGTGATATAAAATACTCGGTGTGTGTATAGAGTCGTGATTGTCCGGATACCTCACAGCTCACACTACTCCCCAGGTCAAAGTCACATGTTGTCAACAAGGTGATATAAAATACTCGGTGTGTGTATAGAGTCGTGATTGTCCGGATACCCCTCACAGCTCACACTACTCCCCAGGTCAAAGTCACTGCTAGCTTCACTAACTTTTTCAAAACAATAATTTAGTTAATTTTTGTGTGTTTGTATATTTATGCTAAAAGTCCTTAGCAACAATCTGATATAAATGTTAAAAATAATTTTTAAACTAGCTATCAATAAATTATGCAAATATTTCATCGTACGTCTTACAAACAAGATTAGACTTTACCCTAGACAATACCCTCACCTTAACATTAACGTAATTAATGGTTTTATTGTTTATTTATTTAATTTAAATCTTATTTTGAATGTAATAAAGAAGTTCATGATATTTAAACAATATTGACCTTTACACATCTTGGGGATAGTTCATTGTATTAAAACATACGAAGGGGAAGTTATAGTTTGAGGTTCCAAGTTAATCTAAAGTGATAAATTGATCAAAAGTCCAACACCCTCAACTCTTAATATTCTTCTCGATGTAAGGACATTTTTAAAAGTAAAATCCGATAAAGAAAACTGACCTATCTTTGTTGGCTTGTTGTGGGATATGCATTAAATAAAACGATGATTATAGTTTTAAGCTCAACACTAATCCTTACGTCACTTACACAAAATATCGAAGGGTCAGGGGGAGGTTAATGTCATAGTGAGGGGACGGATATAAAGACCATGTAAGAGATCAAGAGCAGACCTCTAGTGACGATACCAAAGTCTACACTGATCACAGGGTAAATAAAACACAACAAGTCCCCCACACACTCCATGGCCTCATGGAACAATTTGTGACCTCCAAGAATAACAATATAAAGCTGCAAATTTAGAGAATAAAAACACCAATAACGCACTAACTGTGCTAATTTTAATGTATTTTGATATCCCTCCACCTTATTTCTAGTGCGTTATATAACTACCTGAAAAGTTGACTGCACTGTAATTGTAGAGCATACCGGGGAGGGTTGGGCGGTTGCAACCCTAGGACAAATAATGTTTCTGTAACAGAGTATATTATATTATGTGTTCTCTCTGGTTAAATGGGATGTTCTTTTTCACTGATTATATGTGTATTTGAGGTCAATGGTACCATTTATTTGGTATGTTGTTACTGAGAATATGTGTATATTATTTTAATAATATTTCCATCAACAGGTCAGGGGATCACACCCCGTTCTTCCTCGTGCCGCATTGCCCTCCTATTCACACTACTGACTGCAGTACTAACATTGTCAACTTACTCGGGTTCATTCATTTCGAACCTGAGCATTACAATCACAAAGTTCCCTTACGACAACTTGGAACAAATGCTAAACCAAGGGAATTACACCTTCGCTGTCCTTAGGCAGTCAGCTGAATACGATCAATTTGAGGTGAGGTTAGTGTTAATTGTTTCGCTACATTTTACCAACAGTGGACCACTCTATAAGCGTTCGATGCAATTGTGGCCAACCCTCTTAATATACCACCAACTTGTCACGTGGTGAACAAATACATTTTCTTATCAAGCAGTAAACACTGCTTATTTGTATGTGTAGCATTGGACTTATAAAGGAGACGTTAGAAAACAAAACAATAGAAGAAACTTACCGCAATCACCTGTCGACGGGGCCTGCGTGGAACAACGGCTCAAGTCCTCCGGACGAACTTTCACTGTCCCGGGCTAACAAAACACTAAAGCGCGTAATGGCTGGCAAACTTAGCGACGCCTAGGCTTGGCTGGGCATGCGCAGTGACGAGTCTCCGTTACGAGAATCTTCCCGATGCTGCCATATTGTTCCATTTTAATCCAGAATATATCCTACCCCCTTCTCCTTTCGTCCTCTGCTGAGTTGGGTATATATTCTACTCTCTGTATCGATATCGGCACAATTGGGCCTGTGTCTTAGCAGGATTAACATAAGCTCCGGCTTTCTCCGTCTAAAAAAATGTAAGACCAAAATTCTGTTTCGGCTTATGGAACTTTTATATCTTAAATTATTTTTCTAAATTCTCTTTTTGGCCACACTTTTAAAATTCTTAAAATTACGTCGTATGGTTAGGAGCATTTCCTTGCTCGTTGGTATTACTAGGGCTTTGCGCCTTATTAAAAATAATGTTATTTATATTACGATAGGTTTGATAAGTTTTTGTCATAATGTATTTAGGAATTGTTGATAACTTTCACGAATACCCTTTTGTTGGGTCTTGACGTGAATTTATTACGTTTTTTTTGTCTGAGAATAAACTTTTATCTGAAACAACCTTTTGGCGCCATTTCTCATGGCTAACGATTAGATATTTAAATTTTGTTTGTAATATGTTAAATCTTAAGGAGTATCTTTCATTGGCTAAGTTGAGATGATTTATTGTCATTTACAAAGCTCCTTTTATTGTTAGCAAACCTTTTATAGTAAATATTTGATACAAAAAAAAATTAATGTTTATATATTTAGCGTTACTAGGAGGGCGCCTCTTCAAGATAGAGATATTGTTTACCTTTTTGAATTACCTATTTTTGTAGCACCATATGACTATATTTATTGAGTCTTTAATTTAGTCTCGCGTACGCTATATGCATGTATAGAATACTATGTTAAATATTAAATGGAATATTTCATTAGTTTCCTTTTACCAATTTATGTTGTATAGTATGGTTTAAAATGTTACGCAACTATTGAGCGTATTAATAAATGTCAATCTTCCTTAATCTGTCTTGGTATCTTGCTAATATATGCCCCATCTTTACCGAGGACTGTTCGCCAAACATTTTAGAACTTTAGGGAGGCTGCAGTCTCGTGCTGTCTGGTTGCATTTACTACCTAAAACTCCTCGACGCTCGCTCTGGGTTAAACTCTCCCCATAATTTTAGTTTTAATTTTTTTTATGTATTTTGTGGCATCTGCCCCTTTTGGATGCTACATATGAATATGCCTAGACAGTATACAATCCCATTTTCTTAGAAAGATCTTATCTGACGGCTAGAAACGCTACTAAATATACCTACAAGTCAATTAATATTATCTGTCACTTTTGATCCGTATTAATAAAATAGCACTAATAATGAATTCAATTTTTATGAATGTTGGATTAGTATTGAATAAATAAATGTCATTTTTGTATTAAAGACACGTGGTTTATTTATTATACATTACTTGCAGATGAGCTGGAATAACTATGTAACATTACAATCAACAAACATACGAACTGCTTTATTTTTATAGGACTTTAAAAATGTAGGCCTATATCTACGTTTGATAGATAGCAGCACCAGACATGCTCAGCAGTGTAAATGTTTAGTTAAAATTGATACATCGACATAACCTTTCAATTCTGCAATAAAAACGTAAATCAACATTCAACAACATTTAATATGTCTCTGAAATACTTAACTTTTACTGCTGGTAGAGCTTTCTTAAAAATATCTGCCATTTTGCTCTTATGTTGACAAAAAACTTAATTTTATTTATCCCTTACTTATACAATCTTGCAGGAAATTATATAATTTCAACATGTTTCGTTTGTTTGGTTTCAAGTGTACAAGATTGATTAGCTTCGTATATTTTAATAGGAAAAGGTCCTCCACCTCAACTAGAGCAATTGTGCATGTACAGTCAATATACATTAAGTTGTGTTACTTGCGTTACTTCTACAATTGACAATGATACGAATGTTTTTTCCGCCAAGAAATACAACATTATTATACATTTTTAAAGCATAGCCACTGACACTTTTTATCATTCGTATTGTGGTCAGGATCAACGACAACAAACGGAAACTACATTTCTAGATTTTCTACTTTTTACATACCCTACTTAAAACCATAACTTCCTGTCGATCTTCAAAATATGAGACAGTATAAGAGATATCTGGCCTAATACCAAGCATTATTATTATTTGTTCTGTCTTATGACAGGTCTATCCTTTTTGTCAGTGAACTTAGACCAATAATGTACCCTGTCCTCTGCCTCCTCCGTCAGCTCTCTGAATTTTCTTATTTCCTTCAAGTCATACAATATTTTAATCCTCTTTCTACCTAAGCTCAGATTTCCCTAAGCCTTCTCATCCATGTCATCATGCAGAAGACATCTCCTCCTAAGGATGTGTCCAATCCACTTTGCTTTGCACCGAAGAATCACATCCAAAATGGTTCTCTTTTCACCCAATCTTCCTAGGACTTCTTCATTTGTCACCCTGTCTGTCCACTAGATCTTCTCAAGCATCAGATACATTACATAACCTCTGAGCTCTCTATAAAGCTTAACAGAACTGTCCTCATTTTCACTCCTTACATTAAAATTTATCTTGACCCACTTCGGTGGCCGCATGGTATAAGGCGTTACTCTCGCAATAGACTAGTCAGTTGATTATGGGTAGCTTGTAGTTCGAACTAGGTCTGTTGTACTGAAGATGGTTTATCCTAAATGGTTTTCCAAGCTCTTTCTTCGCGCAAATGCGTGTCCACTTCCTGTAAATCAACCCTTTTCATCCTTAAACAATCAGCGATCTCAATACATGAGCGCACAATACATATGGGTGTCAAAAATATCGACTTTGTCTGTATGGGAACTGTTACAGGTTTGGAATCATTCGACATTTTATTAATGAACTCGTTTTGTTCAACACTAATTCATGCTTATACTGAGTCATATTTAAACCCAAAACGTGGTTGTTACATACCGACTTGAGTCAAAGACCTTTCTCTAGGCCATATCTTACTACCTGTATAAAAATCCCTGAAAGTCGAGTTTCCTTCTAAATGGGATATTTCGGACCCGCTAAACTGCAACGAACGTTACTCTTCAACATGAGTCACCACAATTATTCCATGTTACTTCATTTTTGAAACGAATACTCGTAACAAACGGTTGTTTATGTTTTCCAGACCAGTAAAGTAAGGTTCCTGAAGGATGTATACAGGATTCATTTGGCGCCTCACAAGGATGATCTTCCTACAACCGACTTGAGCGCAATTCAGCGGCTGTGTCAAAGAAATAAATATTCTGTACTTATATCCATGGACCTAGCAGAAGGGCTCATGGACCAAGTGGGCTGTACCGTAGTCCCTCTGGCTAAAGAGATATTTCCTGCGACGCTTGCTATGATAGTGACTAAGAGCAGTCCTTATCTGGGGATCATCAACTATTAGTGAGTCGGGATTGAACTCTCCCAACTAAATGTGTGTGTATATATATCTAGTTGCTGATACAAAATATGTTTAGAAAATATAATGAGTTTTCATAAAGCAGATTACCGTAATGATTTCACTAACTTGAACTGCCACCATCCTGTGACGCGAACTTCGGGGTGAACCAGTCGCAATACGACACGTACGTTTGGGTTTCACTGTGAGTTTAATCAAGCTAGGACGGAAGATACGGTTGGTAGGACCGATGGAAGATTACATTAGGGACGAATGTCCTACTATACCTACTAGTGTTTCAGTCACTACTAGGTCAGCCCAATTACTCATCGCAACTGAGTCACGCATTGTCCTAGCACATCACTCGGAAGCTGCCATCAGACACCCGGCTGCTTCTCTCTGTGCTATCTTTAGCTCAGGTCCCTGTCCACGATCCTTTCGATCATCTAAACCAATCAAGGAGTAGAATTATTACAAAGAGGGGTCGGGGTACTGCTAAATTAGTGATTTTCAATTGAATTCTGTGTGTTTCCCAGAATCTTGCTGGGTTCCTAGTAATATGATATTTAATCTACGCTTCAGTAGCTTGCTGCACTTCCCGTCTCTTGTTGCTAAAGGGGTAGAGTAGTGCTCTCAATGTATGCACTAAGTTGAAACCCCTAAATAACTTTGTTTTTCAACTAATATAAAGCCAACATCCAGGGTCTTATGGTCTACTGTGTTACTGTCGTGTTGGACTTATCTTTCGGTGTCTGGGAGATCGGCTATTGGATTCCAATTATTAAGCTGTACTAAGGTTTTTTAAATATTTTCTCACTCCCCCTCCATACTAATGTGGGGAATTTTTTTTATAAAATTCTACCTTCCTCATCCCTATATCATCAGTATAACTAATGATTGCGTACTACTGGTGAACTTTTACAAGGAACTTGACCACGCAAGTAGGGGTAGAAGGTAAGAGAGAGAGAGAGAGAGAGGGATATGGTGGGGGTAGATAATAATGTTTCTTTCTCTCTCTTTTAGGTATGTGACATTCTCCGCTAATATCTCCGACACAAACATGTTCTACTTCCCTATATATCTTCAGAAACTTCCACACCATCCATCTTATCGCCATCATGACCCCAAGTATTTTGCTGGAGCTGTCGTCTGACGAATCGTTCTCCAAGTTGATGATAATACTCTCAGATACCTCATCAATCTTTTGCTCTGATTTCAAGTATTCTTAAATTTCCTTTGTGCGTGTGCATAGCGCTAATCGTTCCCCCATTAATATAGAGTTAAACTTTTCCTCCACTAGGCCCATCCTAACAGTGTTCACATTGAAGGTATCATTCTAATTAGAAATGTAGTCCTTTACCAGTACCCACATCAATTCTATGAGGTTGAGATCTGGATTGAGTGGGGGTAGACGCAGGACAGAATGTCCATACTTTGCTATAAATGTAGTCCTTTACCAGTACCCACATCAATTCTATGAGGTTGAGATCTGGATTGAGTGGGGTAGACGTAGGACAGAATGTCCATACTTTGCTAGAAATGTAGTCCTTTACCAGTACCCATATCAATTCTATGAGGTTGAGATCTGGATTGAGTGGGGGTAGACGCAGGACAGAATGTCCATACTTTGCTAGAAATGTAGTCCTTTACCAGTACCCACATCAATTCTATGAGGTTGAGATCTGGATTGAGTGGGGTAGACGTAGGACAGAATGTCCATACTTTGCTAGAAATGTGACTATCATATTGTGCAATATAATAAATTAATATAATTCAGGTTTGAACATAGCATTACTGAAGGAAATATTGTGTTGTTTCAACAAAGTCAATATTACTATTTCACGCAAAGATGGTGAGTCTAATTGAACGTTGTGTTAGGGCGTGTTGTCAATAACTAGTTGGGGATCAATTAGTTTGATATCCGTTTTTCATAGAGTAAAAATAGTTTTAAAAATATATTAAGCGCCACACGGCTGCCCCAACGTCACTGATACTGTTGGCTTATCCTTGAAATAGCACACGCAAACGTACATGTTGTTTTGCCATAACAATTCCATCTTAAACCTCATTTGCAGTGCAGCTTGAAGTGTAAGAAAAAATATATTATTTAAACGTTCAAAAAATTATTTAAAAATTGCTACTAGGTGGGCTGTTAGCTTGGCTTAATTTGATATCTTAAGATTAAAGTTTATGCAGTTTCATAGCATTGTGATCTTATAAATATTTCAAGTAAACCACATGTGAAGTTTCTTAAATGTCACTCCTAACCTCATCTACTATTAGTTTAATTTAAAACAATGCTTACTGTAGTTTTACTTGACAGTCTTAGCAAGCTTCGAGACTCCGGAATATTACAAAGACTGCGCACCATCTCTTGGCCACAGAACATCCAGAATACAGACAACAACTGGACCTCGGTAAATGTCTACAAGGTTGTGCCGATAGTTCTGTTGCTCGCCACTGGAGCGACACTCGCCTGTGTGATTCTAGGGGTGGAGCTATTGATGCATCGCTCAGCTGTTACAAAAACTTACGTCAGTGCGAGCGTTCAAGAGCAAACAGTAATTCCTCTGTTTGTCCACTAAATAGTTTTTAAATAACTTCACACATTTACCTATGTATTGTAAAGATTTTAACGTTTTTAATAAACTTTCGGAGTCGATGTTTAAATTTAAAATGTCTGGAACCTGCTGCTTGACCAATATTTATATAGTAGCTTCTGATGTGTTAGTTGACTTAGAAGCCTGAGAATAGTTATAGCAAGAGTTGAGGTTTATCAATAATATAATAACACTTAGTTATCTATTGAAATAATATATGTAAAGCGTTGTGATCAAAATAAACCAATGTTTTCATTTATATTTTTGTAAATAATCTGTTATAATATAACTTAATAATGTTCATACATATCTTGTCAAAATACTTTCATTAATTAAATACAATATTAATTTTTAAAAAGCACTACTAGTGTACTCTTGAAAATACAATAAAATACCAGCTACATATTAAATTGTGCATGTTTGATAGTACACAGCTGTATCACTTCTTGTTGGCTAATTTTATGACTAAGTAACGCTCGGGCCTTAAAGAACTTGAAAGTACAAGGTCTCCACAACATAACCTTGCCATTCCATCATATCCGGATTTGCCTCCATTCAATTCCTAACCTGACCCTCAATCTCCTTCAAATCAATTTTTCACAATCTTCTCCCATCAAAATGTTGAAAAAAATTATATAGTCACCTTGGAAAATTAAAATCTAACGCTTATGGTAAACGCTGTAGGATGAAGACAAGGAACTCTTTCCTAGCACGAGTTCGGGTGGGACTAACTAACTATTGAAACATCCAATGTTATATGCCAATAGTATTGCAAATATAAGAGGTTGTAAGAGTAATGTAGGTACCAGCAAGAAACTCTGAGAGCCAGCCTGAGGCTATTGTATGACCACAACTTGCAGGGTGAAGGACATCCATCCAACTGTACAATACACAGAAATATGGACAGTTTTGGATCATGTGATCATAGTAAAGTTTTTCTAAGTTCTGCATGTCCTGGCAATACTCCAATGCATGCCATTTGAAATATTATATCTATTTGAACTATTTAATATGCATTATCTGAAGAAACTGATTATATCAACACAAGAGAAATACTCTGAGCGAGAATGAAAGGGACTACCAATTTTTCCGGAAAGGTATTTTAAATACCCACTATTTTATATGCCACAATCGATATGGGTCCGACGGCTTTACCTTTGAAGAAAATTGTGCTACGGATATTTATCGCCCAAGAAAAATCTGTTGACCTTGGCTCGGTTTGATCCCATGAGCATTGGGTCTTGTATATTTGCTCCTACAATCCTCCCCGTAACTACTTGATCTAGGATAGGGAATGATTACGCGCCTATCAGTGTGTTACATCTTGCTAGTAGGAAGAGACAGTGCATTGTTATTTGTGAGAGATATATAGAAACGCTATAGGAAGAGGAAAATCAACCAGGAAAGAGGAAGATCGAGGAAGAAGATAAAATAGAACCCAGCATTTTAAAGAGTTAGGAGAGAGCCACAAAGAAAATGTGAAGAAGTAAAGGTGCTGGAGATTACAAAATACTAGATGACCTTCTGAAGGAAATTAAAAACAACCGATAAATAGCTCCTATAAAACCTATAAATAGGATCTATGAACTCGGAGAATGTCCCAAGAACTTTTTAGACGTAACCATGATGGCTCTAAAGAAGATGAAACAAGTCAAGAAATTCAGTGACCACGGGACCATCAACTTAATGTCTATTATGGGAAAGATTGTGTAAAGAATACTCACAGGTGAGTGGAACAGAAAATAGAAAGTTGTGAAGGAAGAAGACCAATGTGGATTCTGAAAATAAAAAGGAACCAGACATACTATCGGGATACTGAGAATAATTTCAGAGTGTGCTGTAACTCAAGGAAGAGGTCTACATTGGTTTCATTGACTGAAAAAATATGTTCGATAGAGTAAGGTGGAAAAAACTTATGTGAATAATCAAGAAGATGGGCATCAACTGGAGAGACAGAAGGCTGATTGTAAACCTGTACCTGGGACAGCGAGTGAAGGTGGAGAGACAGAATGTTTATTGTAAACCTGTAGCTGGGACAGTGAGTGAAGGTGGAGAGACAGAAGGCTGATTGTAAACCTGTAGCTGGGACAGTGAGTGAAGGTGGAGAGACAGAAGGCTGATTGTAAACCTGTACCTGGGACAGCGAGTGAAGATGGAGAGACAGAAGGTTGATTGTAAACCTGTACCTTGGACAGTGAGTGAAGGTGGAGAGACAGAAGGTTGATTGTAAACCTGTAGCTGGGACAGCGAGTGAAGATGGAGAGACAGAAGGCTGATTGTAAACCTGTACCTTGGACAGCGAGTGAAGGTGAGGCTGGATGATGGAGAGACCAACAGTGTAAAGATGGGAGTGAGGCAGAGGTGCTGTTTGTCAACCAGTCTGTTCAACTTGTATGGAGAAGGGCAGGTTAGGGACCCAGGATAGGAGGACATGTTATTCACACAATAAAATACGAAGATGATCTAGCATTTTTGGCCAAAAGTGAAGAAAAGTTACAGGAAATTATGAGCCGGGGGGGGGGGGGTAGAGGGGGGTAATAGGGAGAAGATATGGTATGGAGATCAACATTGAAAATTTAAAAGTGTTGGTTATTTAAATTAAATAAAGTGTCGATGAAAATAAAAATTGTAAACCAGGAGTTATAAAATCAAATACCTGGGAGGTCTGCTAGCAAAGGATGCTTAATGCACCAATGAAATTAGGTCAAGGATCGCCAAGGCCGTGGAAGCATTCGATAAGAAGAGGTTACTGCTGACAAACAAGCTTAGTTTGAAACTGAGGAAATGCTACATTTGGAGCATTTCACTGTATGGAGGAGAAACTTGGACTCTTAGAAAACTGGAGAGTAAATACTTGGAAAGCTTTAAAATATGGTGTTGGATAAGACTTGAGAAGATCAGGAGGCGAGACAGCACGACCAATGAACAAGTCCTAAGAAGAGTGTGTGAGAAGATCAGGAGGCGAGACACCACGACCAATGAACAAGTCCTAAGAAGAGATGGTGAGAAGAGAACCATTTTGGATGTGATTCTTCAGCACAAAGCTAACTGGATTGAATACATCCTCTACAGAATGTACTAGGAGAGTGTTGAGGAATGAGGACCTTATACAGAATGATGATTAAAATATTTTATTACTTGAAGGAAATAAGAAAGTTCTGGGAGCTGAAGGAGGAAGCAGAGGACAGGGTGCACTGACAAAAGGTAAGTAAGTAAGTTAGATAGAACACATAATCATCATAACAATTGGATCTGCATCGAAACAAACACTATTTAGTGGTAGTTCATGTGTTTGCCCCAGCAATGCTAAGTGTTTAAACGCACACTTTGAGAGCCTAAATAAAAGATCATAACTTTAGCTAGATACAATATTGCGGTTACATAGACATTGTTTTAGTGATCTAGTAAGATTATGTACAGGAACAATTATACGATATTGTAAAAGTTTTATTTGTTGTTACAAGTACAAATATTCTAAAGATACATAGGAAAATCATAATTAACATTAGCACACACAAAAACATTTAAAAAACATGATATTCGGATAAAACCTATTGCTTATTATTTAAACACTGCTATCAATAACACATTCTTAATCGGTTCCTTAGATTCCACTACCTCATTGTCTACCATTTTAGTGCGTACTGGCTCCGTTTTCACCTCATATTGAGATATTATTGTTAGGGAATTATATTATATCTAATAGATTTAAAATATTTGTTAGTACAAATAGTTTCCAACTGATTTAAAGAAGTATTATGAATGTATTTAAACTGTAATAAGGTATTATAAATATAAATGATTAGTTAGAATATTTTTTGTAATATTGACAATGTATTGTTAAAATTATTCCATTCTGGAAGGCGATACACTTCAGCCAATAGCTTGATCAACACAATGTAATATTCACCAAGACCAATGCATTCAACCAGGTCAGCTGATAGGTTATGTTTGAGTGACATAAATAAATGCCATAACTCAGATAAAATATATTTAAACCGCATGAGGGACAACTTGACTTATCCCTGCGCCTCCTGGGAATGTGATGACAGTGTCCATATCTGGGGTACTTTATACCCCCATGTATGTTTCAAAGTGTTCTATAATTTACTAGAACAGTGGAATATTACTGCATACACCAGCGTGGATTCTAATCCGATTTTAACAGGAAGATACTGTTTTTGACCATTTTAAAGTACTGTTTCAACTTTTAGAGATTAATATCTAAGTCGCGTGTTATGTTGAACTATGGCTATTCATAGATAACCTCAACGCATACTAAAAATAAAGTAAAATATTATCACTGTTGACTGAAAATGTTGGTATTATCTATATTTTCCCTCCTATTAGAATCCTCCTATACTTATGTATTACATATATACATTATTCATATATAGATACACACATATGCACATTCAAATTATAACCTTTCTTTCGGCGCTACTTTAAGGAATTAATTGTCTCTCTCTAAATGTATAAACTAGACCAACATCTATTTTCACGGCACAAAGAGATTATAAAGTTGTAAAGGAGTAATAATTATTGTATGAAAGTTAAATATCACGTTTATCAAACACTAAATGTAAGGTTTATTTGTAGGCTATGTACAAAAGTTGATAAATTCTGAGGGAGTTCATTCAGCCACTGTGACCATAGAAATTTATCTCTCATATACAAACGTGTCTATACCATCGTAATGGTAAAAATAATTTCAGAGAGCGTGCTGGAAGTCAAAGAAGAAGTATAACTTGGTTACATCGACTGCAAGGACTGATGGAAATACTCAATAATATCTGCATCAACTGGAGAGACAGAAGGTTGATTGTAAACCTGTACCTGGGACAGCGAGTGAAGATGGAGAGACAGAAGGCTGATTGTAAACCTGTACCTGGGACAGTGAGTGAAGGTGAGGCTGGATGATGGAGAGGACAACAGCGTAGAGACAGGAGGAGGAGTGGAAGAGATATATTGTTTGTCACCAAGTCTGTTTAACTTGTTGGGAGAGTGGCTGGTCAGAGAAGCCCTGGAGGGACGGGGCAATTTCAGGATAGGAGGACGCATCAACACAATAAAATATGCTGATGATCTAGCATTGATTACCAGAAATAAATAAGAGTTGCATGAAATGATTAACTGGCAATTGGAGATTGGGAGAAGATATGGAATGGAGATTAACGTTGAAAAGTCAAAAGTGATGGTGATTTAAAAAAATGAAGAGCCAATGAAAATAAGGAGTTGGAAAAGAGAGCAGTTCAATTATTTGGAAAATAACCTAACATAGGATGCCTACTGCCCCAAGGAAACTAGATCGAGGATCGCCATGGCCAAGAAACTTTCAACAAGAATAGGTTAATGTTGAATAACCTAACATAGGATGCCTACTGCCCCAAGGAAACTTTCAACAAGAATAGGTTAATGTTGAATAACCTAACATAGGATGCCTACTGCACCAAGGAAACTTTCAACAAGAATAGGTTAATGTTGAATAACAATTTGCGTTTGGAACTGAGGAATAAATTGATTAAATACTACATTTGGACCAGAAACTTGGAATCTTGTTAAGATTTAAAATAAATACTTGGAAAGCTTGGATATGTGGTTATTGAGAAGACTTAAGAAGATCAGAGTAACAAATAAAGAAGTAGCTAGGGGTGGGTGAGAAGACAACCTTCGGTACAAAGCAAACTGTATTGGTCACATCCTGTCTTCTGCACGACGTCATAGAGGGCAAGGCTTAGGAAGGAGGAGGCAGAGGACAGGGTGCAGTGGCGGTCTAAGCACACTGACAAAAGGAATGCACCTATCGAAGTACATAACATATAATAACAATTCATACGTTAACAAGGTTTGTTAATGACCACAATCTGCATTGGATGAATATAAATATTGAGAGGAACGAACGTTTCAAGGCTGTATTTAGGGAGGAGTGATGCAGCCTCCTTTCAGCTCTGATGTAACTAAGAATATGGGATAACTGTAAAAAAGATGTAGTTACAATAAATATGTCACAGCATTTAGCGTTAATTTGTTTAATATTTGCAATACATCATAAATTACAAAAGCATTATATGCAATAATAATTTCTTAGATTTCGTGACGTTTTAAAACGAGAGTGGTAAACAAAATAAGTAAATGAGTTCAATTTAAGGGGGTGATGAGACCTATAACTGCTTTAGGGCTCTTTAATGTGTTATCCTTTCATACATTCACTGCTTAAAAAAAACTATACATATGCCTCCATATAAATTTTGTAGCCAACAAACAGCTTCGAGCCCCCCTCCATTTAAAAATAATAATCTGGATATGCCCTTGGAAATAGTTCTCACCTTTGTTTGGATGTAAAATCATTTTAATGAAAACTACATTCAAAAACTTCAATCCTGCTTAGAGGGGGACGACCCATCAGTTGAAAACTTTAGCAATGAGTTAGCTACGTAAGCAGTTCTTTGAGTAAAATGTTAAAGAGACTCTGATCCTTTTATCTGATGAGCAAGCCTCCTTTTTACTGTCTGGAGAAGACTGGTTAGTTTGAATAGTTGTGTGTGTGTAACCCTTTCTTCAACGAGGTTTAATCAACTTTACATCCATGATACAACTAGTGCAGAAAACGAGAAAATTTGCAGTATGGATGACCTCAAGAGTAAGGCGCTGATTATCTTTAAGTTATTAATAGAAGATGCAAAAAACTCCTGGAATTAATCATACTATTGAATGACGGGAAGACGGGAGTAGGGGATAAGTAAGACCTTCATATTTTGCTTGTATAGTGCAAATCTGACAGGATGGTGGTTGTGGAGTCAGCATCTCTCTAGAGTGTGTGTGTGTGTGTGTAAAAGATCGTAGGTGAAAATGCTGATAGATCAGCACATATGAGGAGCTGTGGGAGTGTATATATATATATATGTAAAGCCAGAGGTAAAGATGCTGATACAGTAAAACAGTTAATTTGGTGAGGTCCACGTCTAAATCCTTCCTTGTGCTTGTAAAGGCTCAGGGGAGAATATACTCAGGTGTTAGAGGAATAGGGGGAGAGGTTTGACGTTATAATATCTTCTGGGGGGTGAAAGTACTAACCAAGCAATGAATGTATTCACAGCACAAGGTGGGGGGCGGTGTCTTCTGGGGAGTGAAAGTACTAACCAAGCAATGAATGTATTCACAGCACAAGGTGGGGGGCGGTGTCTTCTGGGGAGTGAAAGTACTAACCAAGCAATGAATGTAGTCACAGCACAACAGCTGAAGGTGGGGGGCGGTGTCTTCTGGTGAGTGAAAGTACTAACCAAGCAATGAATGTATTCACAGCACAAGGTGGGGGGCGGTGTCTTCTGGTGAGTGAAAGTACTAACCAAGCAATGAATGTATTCACAGCACAACAGCTGAAGGTGGGGGGCGGTGTCTTCTGGTGAGTGAAAGTACTAACCAAGCAATGAATGTATTCACAGCACAAGGTGGGGGGCGGTGTCTTCTGGTGAGTGAAAGTACTAACCAAGCAATGAATGTAGTCACAGCACAAGGTGGGGGGCGGTGTCTTCTGGGGAGTGAAAGTACTAACCAAGCAATGAATGTAGTCACAGCACAAGGTGGGGGGCGGTGTCTTCTGGGGAGTGAAAGTACTAACCAAGCAATGAATGTAGTCACAGCACAAGGTGGGGGGCGGTGTCTTCTGGGGAGTGAAAGTACTAACCAAGCAATGAATGTAGTCACAGCACAAGGTGGGGGGCGGTGTCTTCTGGGGAGTGAAAGTACTAACCAAGCAATGAATGTAGTCACAGCACAAGGTGGGGGGCGGTGTCTTCTGGGGAGTGAAAGTACTAACCAAGCAATGAATGTAGTCACAGCACAAGGTGGGGGGCGGTGTCTTCTGGGGAGTGAAAGTACTAACCAAGCAATGAATGTAGTCACAGCACAAGGTGGGGGGCGGTGTCTTCTGGGGAGTGAAAGTACTAACCAAGCAATGAATGTAGTCACAGCACAAGGTGGGGGGCGGTGTCTTCTGGGGAGTGAAAGTACTAACCAAGCAATGAATGTAGTCACAGCACAAGGTGGGGGGCGGTGTCTTCTGGGGAGTGAAAGTACTAACCAAGCAATGAATGTAGTCACAGCACAAGGTGGGGGGCGGTGTCTTCTGGGGAGTGAAAGTACTAACCAAGCAATGAATGTAGTCACAGCACAAGGTGGGGGGCGGTGTCTTCTGGGGAGTGAAAGTACTAACCAAGCAATGAATGTAGTCACAGCACAAGGTGGGGGGCGGTGTCTTCTGGGGAGTGAAAGTACTAACCAAGCAATGAATGTAGTCACAGCACAAGGTGGGGGGCGGTGTCTTCTGGGGAGTGAAAGTACTAACCAAGCAATGAATGTAGTCACAGCACAAGGTGGGGGGCGGTGTCTTCTGGGGAGTGAAAGTACTAACCAAGCAATGAATGTAGTCACAGCACAAGGTGGGGGGCGGTGTCTTCTGGGGAGTGAAAGTACTAACCAAGCAATGAATGTAGTCACAGCACAAGGTGGGGGGCGGTGTCTTCTGGGGAGTGAAAGTACTAACCAAGCAATGAATGTAGTCACAGCACAAGGTGGGGGGCGGTGTCTTCTGGGGAGTGAAAGTACTAACCAAGCAATGAATGTAGTCACAGCACAAGGTGGGGGGCGGTGTCTTCTGGGGAGTGAAAGTACTAACCAAGCAATGAATGTAGTCACAGCACAAGGTGGGGGGCGGTGTCTTCTGGGGAGTGAAAGTACTAACCAAGCAATGAATGTAGTCACAGCACAAGGTGGGGGGCGGTGTCTTCTGGGGAGTGAAAGTACTAACCAAGCAATGAATGTAGTCACAGCACAAGGTGGGGGGCGGTGTCTTCTGGGGAGTGAAAGTACTAACCAAGCAATGAATGTAGTCACAGCACAAGGTGGGGGGCGGTGTCTTCTGGGGAGTGAAAGTACTAACCAAGCAATGAATGTAGTCACAGCACAAGGTGGGGGGCGGTGTCTTCTGGGGAGTGAAAGTACTAACCAAGCAATGAATGTAGTCACAGCACAAGGTGGGGGGCGGTGTCTTCTGGGGAGTGAAAGTACTAACCAAGCAATGAATGTAGTCACAGCACAAGGTGGGGGGCGGTGTCTTCTGGGGAGTGAAAGTACTAACCAAGCAATGAATGTAGTCACAGCACAAGGTGGGGGGCGGTGTCTTCTGGGGAGTGAAAGTACTAACCAAGCAATGAATGTAGTCACAGCACAAGGTGGGGGGCGGTGTCTTCTGGGGAGTGAAAGTACTAACCAAGCAATGAATGTAGTCACAGCACAAGGTGGGGGGCGGTGTCTTCTGGGGAGTGAAAGTACTAACCAAGCAATGAATGTAGTCACAGCACAAGGTGGGGGGCGGTGTCTTCTGGGGAGTGAAAGTACTAACCAAGCAATGAATGTAGTCACAGCACAAGGTGGGGGGCGGTGTCTTCTGGTGAGTGAAAGTACTAACCAAGCAATGAATGTATTCACAGCACAAGGTGGGGGGCGGTGTCTTCTGGTGAGTGAAAGTACTAACCAAGCAATGAATGTATTCACAGCACAAGGTGGGGGGCGGTGTCTTCTGGGGAGTGAAAGTACTAACCAAGCAATGAATGTAGTCACAGCACAACAGCTGAAGGTGGGGGGCGGTGTCTTCTGGTGAGTGAAAGTACTAACCAAGCAATGAATGTATTCACAGCACAAGGTGGGGGGCGGTGTCTTCTGGGGAGTGAAAGTACTAACCAGGCAATGAATGTATTCACAACACAACAGCTGAAGGTGGGGGGGCGGTGTCCGAGTCTCTTCTGGTGAGTGTGGACCGGCGCAAGGATCGAGCGTGGGGATGGAGGTTGAGGGGTGGGAGATTGGGGTGCTCTATGCGTGTGGGAGACGAGACCAGAGGCCGGGGAAGCTGGGGGCTTCCACTCGGTGTCCTCCTCAGTGGTGTAGTGACGCCCCCTGAGACATACAACATGACTTCAACAATTATTGTTGTCAAACATGTTATAGAAATACATAATTTCTTATTTTCTAAATATTTAGTTATCTTACTAATAATTATCATTAAAAATATAATGATTGACCACTTAAAGCTAACTTAAATCTGTAACAGACCCTAAATCCAGCTCCCTAGTTGTGAAAGAGGAGACCCACATTCCATCAATAATAAATGTGTTGCCATTCAGAGAATACAACTCGGTAACACATGATACCGATTAAGCTAAGGATTTGGACAAGAGGTTCTATGCACACGTTTATTACAGGTTAACAGCTTTCAAAATGTTTATGAAAACTAAGCCGATGAAAAGTTATTTAATAGCTAAATAGGATTAGTAATATATTTTTTCAATCTATTTTATGTCCTTCTTTAACCATAGTAAACATGTAATCCAAGCATGAGTCAAATTACCAAAAAAGTTGTTTCTTTAGATACCGATCCGATATCTGAGAAGTATTACTAATATCAGTAAAAGTATCGAATACAAAATACTAGTATTGAAAGGAAAATATTGAAATTAGTAAAGTATCGATACTTTTTTCGCATCCCTAATTGTGGGCTCCAGACGTTCTGCTGACTATGGCATCAGTGCTAAAGAATATCTGGCTCAGTGAAGGGAAACGACACAGGCGCCTCTGGCGAGCAGAGATGGAAGGAGACAAGTTATATCCAGTGATGGTAGTCCTTAGCCGTCCCAGTCATCCATGTATTTTAAACTTTGGTTAGTTACAAGTTTATCTTTACTATTAGAGCTTAAAAAATGTCAGATGTTCTTAAACATGAGAACTTTCAAGATAAGTTTGATTCTGTATGCTATGAGAGATTCTTTATTAATCGGTATTATATTTGATTATAATAAAGTAATTTGTATTCATTTAGCTACCCATTCCCTCTCAACACGCATACTCTACTCTAGCCCTATATTCCTTTTTGTGTAATGACTATACAGTTATTTCCCTGGTCCATGCTACTGGATTGCAAACAGATTCCTGTTGTCAGCGATTGGACAGTAGGTAGGTAGACAATGGACAGTAGGTAGGTAGACAATGGACAGTAGGTAGGTAGACAATGGACAGTAGGTAGGGAGACAATGGACAGTAGGTAGGCAGACAATGGACAGTAGGTAGGCAGACAATGGACAGTAGGTAGGGAGACAATGGACAGTAGGTAGGTAGACAATGGACAGTAGGTAGCTAGACAATGGACAGTAGGTAGGCAGACAATGGACAGTAGGTAGGGAGACAATGGACAGTAAGTAGCTAGACAATGGACAGTAGGTAGGTAGACAATGGACAGTAGGTAGGCAGACAATGGACAGTAAGTAGGCAGACAATGGACAGTAGGTAGGCAGACAATGGACAGTAGGTAGGGAGACAATGGACAGTAGGTAGGCAGACAATGGACAGTAGGTAGGCAGACATTGGACAGTAGGTAGGTAGACAATGGACAGTAGGTAGGTAGACAATGGACAGTAGGTAGGTAGACAATGGACAGTAGGTAGGTAGACAATGGACAGTAGGTAGGTAGACAATGGACAGTAGGTAGGTAGACAATGGACAGTAGGTAGGTAGACAATGGACAGTAGGTAGGCAGACAATGGACAGTAGGTAGGCAGACAATGGACAGTAGGTAGGCAGACAATGGACAGTAGGTAGGCAGACAATGGACAGTAGGTAGGTAGACAATGGACAGTAGGTAGGCAGACAATGGACAGTAGGTAGGCAGACAATGGACAGTAGGTATGGAGACAATGGACAGTAGGTAGGGAGACAATGGACAGTAAGTAGGCAGACAATGGACAGTAGGTAGGCAGACAATGGACAGTAGGTAGGTAGACAATGGACAGTAGGTAGGTAGACAATGGACAGTAAGTAGGTAGACAATGGACAGTAAGTAGGTAGACAATGGACAGTAGGTAGGCAGACAATGGACAGTAAGTAGGCAGACAATGGACAGTAAGTAGGCAGACAATGGACAGTAGGTAGGCAGACAATGGACAGTAGGTAGGTAGACAATGGACAGTAAGTAGGCAGACAATGGACAGTAAGTAGGCAGACAATGGACAGTAGGTAGGGAGACAATGGACAGTAGGTAGGCAGACAATGGACAGTAAGTAGGCAGACAATGGACAGTAAGGACCTACCTGCAGCCTCTAGCATGTCGTTGAGCTGGTAGCTCTCCAGGAGGGGTGTGGGGTCATCAGAGTCGACGAAGGCCGAGTTGTCAAAGCTGGCCGCTTGTTCTGAGGGTGGAGGACAGGGCGGTAAGGGCCGGGACCTAGGGCTCGGCTCCGTGGTGTAGTGGTGCGTGGTGCCCCGAGGGGTGAGGGCAGCCCACAGCACCCGACTGTCTGGCCCAGGTGCGGGGTGGGACGGTGCAGGGTACAGCACCGCCTCGCAGCTCTTGACACGAGCCAAGGCGGCGGCGTCCAACTGAAGCGCCCCGCTCTTGCCATTCTGCTCGCTGTTCGTTCCCCACAAACAACAGTCACTAATAGATTAACAAGCTCGTTCAGAAGGAACAAGGACATCACTGGATTGGTAAATAAAACAATCGAGTTAAAGATTAGACAAGTATAGAAGTTTTGGAACGAAATGTAACAAAACATTTTAACCACCGCAATAGATTACACCTGACTTCTCCGTGGACCTCAAGTTGTCTGTATAGTGTATATTAATATACCGTCAAACTTTCATAGGAATCGTCTTATCTGAGGGATAGAAAATTATACATGTAGAGAATATTCAAACATTTTTTGCTATCAATATTTACAGCGTTTTACTTTACTGTTGGGGTTATTTTGTGGGAAATGATAATATATATCATAAGAAAGAGCTGCGAATCACATAACTTGATGTAAGCATGTATTAAAATCGTTTTAGTAACTTTAGTAGCTAACCGCTACTGTTCTTCCTACCAAAATCATATTATAGATCTACTTTTACGTATTCATACATCAGTCACGTGATCTGTAACTATCATTTTTGATAGATATTATTATTACCTACAAAATAACCCCAACAGTACAGTAAAATGTTATAAATATTTACAGCAAAAAAAAGGTTACGTAGAATATTGTAAAATTAAAAGTGGACTGCACATATTGTCAATGTGAATACGAGTACACTGTGAAATGATATCAATTTGGTCGGAACGGGAGACAGGAACAAGGAAAACAGGGAAAACAAGAGTCGTCTTGGATTGCAACGTGTTGAAGATTGGGAGATACACTGTAGTCACTGTGACTGGGACAGACAATGCAATTTACCAGTTTGAAAAGGCCCATATAACTACTGTAACCTTGTTACAACACGTAAATCAGAGGATGGTTTGGCTTACCGCTTCTGCCCCAGTTGACCCGTCACGGCAAGGCTCCACAGTGCTACCCCCGTTACCCCTATACCCATCCTTGCTTCCCGCGCTTTGAGAACACATGACCCTAAGCGTGTGTATATAATGGTTGGACTCTGTAGTGACAGTACACATTACACTACGATCGCTAGGTGAGGCACTTTGGTCTTGGATAGATTTAGCTTTGTTTATTTCTAAATTCAGTTTGGCATTAATAATTCAAAATTACCGTTTGGGGTGTTATATTATAAATGGAATCTTTATTTATTTATACCGGGTCTCCTGAATTTATCTTAAAGTATATGGCTAAACGTAATACTGTCGCACGGTTGGACCCAAAACATTTGTCTGATATGGAAACTCTTTCATCCGCTTCACGTATGGGTTTACGTTTTAGATCACCGCCATTTTTGGTCCTGTGTTGCATTGACTGTATTATATTGTAATTTTCCCAAATCTTATGTTTTAAGATTGTGCCTCGTGTTATTAATGAGAAATTTATTTGTTGTTGTTAAACGTTGGAGATTTATTCTCTGTTGGCTAAATCAGGGGCCGTGAGTCGGCGTGCTTATTCTTTTAACTCTTGTTGAAATGCTTAACGTTAATTTTCCTAACTATAATGAATGTTTCTATCATTGTTGTATATTTCTATTACGCCCATTTATGGCTGTTAAGATATTATTTTATCTAAAACATTTTGTCTATTACTCTGATAAATTGAGAGTCGCCGATGGTGACTGGCTAATATCCTTTTGATATTACCATAGTCTAGGGTTTACCATAGCCATCTTTCATTATTATTGTTATCCATACCAGATTTGTGCGAAGATCAATTTAACCGTAATTGTTTAAATTGTTTTTTTGGCCATTTATGGACTTAGGGAGGCGTCCCGTATTTTTGTTGTGTTATTATTACTCTTCGGCCATTGTATATGGATACAGCGCCTAACGCGGGGCATGCCTCACTCTCTCATAGAGCCTTTTTGTCATTTTGTTGAATAAAAATAAAACTCTCTTGTAGCCAAACTGTCTGTTATTTATGGGTATAAGAATACATAAATATTGGGAGGGCGGGGTTACACAACTATCGGGATAAAAATTCTCCAATTGCCTCACCAGAGACTGTGTGCCCTTAGAACCCAGATCTCCTAGGTACAGCATGCCAAGGTTGAGTTATTCCTGCCGACCTTAAGACTTCATTATTATGTATTACCAAATAAGATTGGATTTGCTATAGTAATTTTAAAAATAAAATATAATATTCTTATAAGATATTTTAATGTTATTAATTTAGACAGGCTGATTAATAGTTGATCATTAAATATAAATTAAAGCTCAGTGTTACAAAATTCAGTGTGAAAAGAGAGTGGCAGCCCCCATTTAGTCAGGGAACCAACCAATCTTTCGGAGGTTTAAAATCCCAGTTAAATAAAACATTTTCCAATGATTTGTTGTTTTAGCGGATGTTGTTTCTGGTATATTTACATATAAGTGTTTTTAAACGCGATTTTCAAGGGTTCATAGCTTCCTGAGTAATCAACTTCAGGAAAAAGTCGTCCAAATACTTCTCATAAAGAATCACTTCCCGGCGGCTCGGAGACGAATAATGACTCAACCTGTATATTTCTGAGTATAAATTATGACGTTACAGTTATATCAGGTGTTCAGTTGATAAATTTTCACCAGAATATCTAGAAAACAACGCAATGAAGAAAAAATGTTTTAAACAAAATGTGTTTGGTTTTGAGGGGGAAGTAAGGTGGTAAGGCTGGTATGACCTTGGGTGGCGTTTCTAAGGTGCTGTTGAGGTCATTTTGATATTTTTAAATGAGACTCTCTAGTTTTTTGTTATTTTCTTGTAGATCACGTTGTACCATTTTCAAAATGGTAGTTTTAAGCTTTTTAAAGTAAAAACTATCACGGGAAATAAGCCTCACAAATTTCTGAGTCGCCTGTACCGGGCGTGGCATTAGAATTTGGCCTATTCAAACAGAGCTCGGGAAGATACAAGTGTCTGTGTGTAATATCGTACACAAAACATTGTTTTTACTATCAATATTTAGTTGTCTCGTTTGATCTCTACTGTTAACCTCTATTCTTGGAAAATTATTTACAGTCTGGAAGATAGAACTGAATCAATTTTTCTGTGTGGAGTCGAGGCTCAATATACTCGAAGAACAGTGGCAATATTCAACCAAAGACATCAGGATCTAAACGTATCACATAGCTATGTTGTAGATCTGGTTTTAAAATTTAAATAAACTGGATCTGTCATAAACAAAAAACGGACTGTGCGTACCGTATTAAGTGAATTAACTCCAGTGAAAATTTTGGGCATACTTATGGCAAATCCCAAAAGTTCAATGCGAGATATGTCTAAAGCTAATGGTGTATCAATTGGTTTGGTTCATCAGACATTAAAATTAAATAAGTTTCATCCGGATAAAATGCACGTACATCAAACATTAAGCGAAGATGATCCTGATAGGCGAGTATAGTTTTGTGAAGAAATGATTGAATGATCGAAAGTGAATCCATTGTTATTAGAATGTATCTGCTTTTCTGATGAGGGCCCTTTTTTCTTAAGTGGTTTTGTAAATAAATCCATGTTGTTATTGGAGTAATCAAAACCCTCATATTTTTACTGGCGGACACACACAATGGCCAGAAAAAATAAACGTTTGGGCAGGTATATTAGGTGGCGCGATTATTGGTCCTATATTTATTGACAGAAATTTGATAGGGGGAAAATACTTGGAAATGCCTGAAGAAACTATTCATCCTCTCATAGTGCACGCCCTAGACAATCAACTAGACAATCATGGATATTGATGAAGATCTTTTACAGTTTCAGTAAGATGGAGCCACCCCTCACCATACATTACTCATTTGTCAATGGTTAGACAACAGATTTAATGGACAATGAATTGGCAGAAGAGGACCAATTCAGTGGTCAGCAAGGTCACCAGATTCAAAAGCTATAGAATTTTTTATGGTGACATATAAAGTCCACTATTTAGGGCACTAAACCAGAAAATATCGATGCGTTAAAACTAGAATAACAATTGCATGCAGAAATATTACAAAAGCAACGTTACGAAAAGTCAGAAGTGAATTCTATATCATTGTTTATCTGAAATTGGAGAGCATTTTGGAAACCTCTTTTAAAATTAAAATTAAAAACGTGTTTTTCTCAATAATTATTTTACAAATACATGTAAACGTGAACAAGCTCACCTGTCTGAGCACAAAGCACGCAGACACTTGTATCTTCCCGAGCTCTGATTGAATAGGCCAAATTCTAATGCCACGCCCGGTGCCGGTGACTCATAAACTTGTGAGGCTCATTTCTTGTGATAGCTTTTACTTAAACAAATTTAAAATCACCATTTTGAAAATGGCACAACGTGATCTACAAGATTGTGTAATAAAAATTAGGGAGCTTCATTTAAAAAAAATCAAGGTGACCTTAACACCAGGTTAGCAAAGACACCCAAGGTCATACCAGTCTTACCACTGTAGCATAGGATGGTTTATAAAAGGCACTAAACAACAATATAGTCGAGGCTTACCCCGTTTGCTTGTTGACTGGGGCTGCGTGGAAGAACGACACAACAAACCATCGGACGGACCTTCACGGCACCGGGAAATTAGAACACTGGCGGCGAAGGATATCACGTGAGTGCAAAAAAAATTGGAGTTAATTTGGCATGCTCAGTGAAGGTATCCCCTTCAAGAAGGTTCCCGAACGGCCGCGAACTTTCCCGAAGCTATTCCGGCATGCACTTACTTTGTATTCCTTTGTGTTCTAGATTGTCACCCCCCTTTTTTTTCCTGTCTCTCCTCTCTCTGTGCTTTATGATATATATATATATATATATACTGGTGCCTGAGCCAACAAACGACACAATTGGGCCTAAGTCGTAACTGAGATAGGATAAGCTCCGGCTTTCTTCTGTTTAAAATATAAGAACAAAATTCACTCTCGGCAAATTTAACTCCTTTTTTTTTTAAATTGTAAAATGTTTCTAAATTCCTTTCTGGCCTGCTTTACAGAGCTTCAAAATACCTTAAAAATAAATCTGATAGATATAAATTTACTTTACTGTTCATTAGATGTCGCTTCATGACTAGGCGATGGCGTCTTATCGCCAGTTGAGTTGCATTAAATCGATTATTTTGATATTTACGTTTAATGGGTATCGTTCCTATTTGTAGTTGAATAATGTTTACGGGAACTATTTAATGTTACAATTTAGATTTCTTGTTATTTTGCAACATGCTTGTTCTAATGAAAGAATGTTAAATAATTGAGGATAGATTGTCTAGTTGTTAATTTGGTAGTAATATGTATGATGGATAAATATATAAAATCTATATGTAGATTTCTTGTTGTCCTTTCGCAACAAGCCAGTTCTAATGGACGAATAGTCAATATCTGAGTGTAGAATTGCTGTTGTTATTTTACAACATGCTAGTTCTAGCGGTCGAAGGTTAAATGTTTGAATAGGGATTATCGTGTTGCTAATTACCAATAAGAATGGCGCCCTATCAAATAGACTTGAAGTACCTACGTTTAACTAAATTATCTGTTGTAATGCCGTCTGTCTATGTTCTTAAATTTAATGAGTCTCATTTTCATTTACACGTTTTATCTGTAGTGTAGGTTAACATATAATTAATTATCTGATGTTTCACCTCTAACTCTAAAACATTGGCTACAATTCATGGTTGTGTATAAATTATATATATATATATATATATTTATACTTCTTTACAACAACAATGTTAACTTTGAATAACGCTGTGAAATATCTAAATGGGCGATAGCTAATAAATATCGGCTTATCACGACTTATTCTAGGTATTTGACCCATTATATTCCTATTATGTAATATGAACTGATAGGCCGATTACAGTCTCTTACGGCTTTCAAGAGGTAGACGGTCCCTTTTTATTTAACTCTGAAACAGGTGTGAATTGCGAGCTTCGGTGTTGTAATGTTCTGGGTAAGACATTCAAAGCCTTGAACTCCATTGCCCTCACTCCTATTGTTCCCCTATTTTGTAAGTACCTTTTGTATTATTTGAGCATCCTCCCCTTGAGGATGGTTCACCACCCCTTAGAACCAAACAACTTTGGTTAAAAATACTTTTTTCTGCAGTGCATGGTTTTGGAAATATTTTGGTGGCATTTTTCAAATGAACACCCGGTATGTGAACCCCAGTGCATTCTGGAGCTTGAGATCGTTAGTGATGCCTATACACTTCAAATGTGCACAAATACACGGGAATTACACCAGTTACATCGATTTTCAATCCTTTGCCAGTTTCATTCAACCGAAAATTTCATCCTAGCCAAAGGAAAACCGATTCAATTCTCATTAATGTTGAGTTTCTAAATAATTTTACTTGATTTTTAGAAATTGCTTTACACGTAGCATTGAATTAAACGTACCTGCATCTTATTAGATAATGTATTAAGCTCATCGAGCTGAGAGAGGGATCATCGTGGTGTGAAGGGGAAAATATACGTTTTGCTTGGTACTAAACATCGAGAGTTTTAGACTTTGAAGAGCGATGTGGACAGTAGAGTGAGGCCTCATTTTATATAACTTTCTCAATTAAACGTTTTCGTTAGATTTTAGCGCAATAATATGTAGACAACGCTGCAAAGATCCAGTAGTAAAATAAATGTAAATATAGCCATGACAAATTTATGTTGATGGTTGTTCGGTTACTACAGGATTTAAGGAAAGATGCTACAATGAGTCAACTCAGGTAGATTAATAGTGTTCATATTTTGTTTAGGGATATAACATTTTAAAATTGGAATGATTTATAAATACTTGCGATGGTGTTTTTGAAGATAGTTTTGATGATGTGGGAAAAATTTTAGTTGAATCTCAAGCTGTTTCGTCATTATTTTATCTAAACTAGTGACAATTAGGGTTACCTCACGCATGTGCGGTGTTGGACGTACACTCTACACTTGAGTAGGAAGAGCGCTAGCAGCGCACCTAGAAGCAGCACGCCCACGCAGGAAGACACGAGAACAAGTAGCCAAGTGTCGTCCATGACAGGCCCTGAAACAATTAATAATAGAATCTGAAACAACTCCTTACATGGAATAACTCAAGGCTTCGAGTACTCCACGGCAGGCTCTGAAAATAGTAACTTTATACATAGGAACAAAAAAATGTTGTTTAGCGATATAATAATTATTCGTTTTTTCACTGAATAAAATGTTTGACACTAATTATATTTGGGGCCGGTATTATGACTACCGGATACATATTGCTATCAGGAGGTTAAAGTTAGCGAGCAGATAAAGTTTATCAGCCACTTTAGTAATTTACGCGTATTATAAACAGAATTTATCTGCCGAATAGCTATCTGTAGGATAAATATATTTATATGCATAAACCTCAAGGTTGGTGCTGTTTTAACTGGTGCGCGCATGCGTATAAACCCTGCTGCTATCGCTACAACCTGGCTAGTGGCTACAACGCTCAACATTTGTTAAATAATGACGGGGCTAAAGGAGCCTGAGGAAACAGATGGCGTCATGTGGATGAAGAAACTAGGTTGTCTTGAAAGTATTAATTTCGGTGTCTGCCAAAATGTGGTCAATAGTAGGGTACAACGTTTACAAAATTTCATTTATTGTACTCACATTTAATATTTTGTTCTTATACAACTATAACTCAATAAATAGCTTGTCAGTTTTGATAAAAGTGTGAATTAAATGTTCTAACTTTATATAGTTAGAGCCTGGGCCTGGGCCTACTGAACATGTGAACCAAGATTTTAACTCAAAACAGATTCTGATTGGTGAAACCTCATGAAAAACAACGCGTAACTATGGCAACAGCCATTTTATCTTTCAGGTACTTAACCTCCCGATAAAAATGTGGTGGATAAATACATTTTTTCTGGCAGATAAATGCTATCTGCAAGTCATAAGGTGCAGTTTTAACTTATCAACCAGATATAAATATTTATCTGCCAGATTAATATCTATCCGGGAATCATAAGACCAGCACTAAACAACTACAGTTACACTTTCTTTGACTTGATTCAGAGCCGTATTAAGAGCATTGTGGCCCCCGGGCAAAGCAGAGCACCGGGCCCTTCCTATACATCCACTAACCGGGGAAAAAATACTGAATTTGCGATAAAATTAAACTTTTGTTTTGCTACCTCCAACAAAATCAGTGTAAGCATGTAAAAATATACTGTACAGCAAATATTAATCACACAGACGTTTGAACAATATAACATGACCCTTAAAATTAACAATAATTTCAACATGAAAATGGTATTCAGTAGGTATATCATACAGACGGAAATGGCTCCGTGTGAAATTACTATGAACTATTTATTATTAATTAAGTGTTCAACACAAAATGTGTGGAACTTCTTTGCAAAGATTATTGATTTATAATTGGCTTGAAGTCACTGGTGTTGAGGATGTCATTTTCCATACACGTGAGTGAAAGAAAATTCAAACGCTGCTGCCTCATTGTGCTAAGATATGTAAGCTTCAGTCTTGAAAATGAGCGTTTATCTGTATAGCTGGCCAGCAGGCACGCATTCAGGGGGAGAGGGGTGGTGGTCAAAGATTCAGTTGACGCCCCTGTGAAAGTTAGAAAATTAATACAAAAAACAAAATTAAAGTTCAAATTTTAGAAAGAAAATACAACACAGATAAATTATACAAGTTTGTATTTTTTACGTGCAGGTATACCCACGTGCGTTATTCATCCACGTTTATTCAATGTTTGACATGACTTCATTTTTATGTACGAACATTGTCCCGCAAAGACTACCACACACCAAAGAAGGCCCGAATATAGACAGCAGGAGCGGTGGAACTCTCCCCCTTTGGAAATAATTTGCCCCTCCCTGGAATAAATTCCCACCTAGAAATATATTCCAAATATTCTGATATTATCGAATATGAAGCTGAAATATGTCCTTAATTCAAACTGTCAAAAATTTGCCGGAGAGGACCGCTTCAAGTAACTACTAGACTAGAGGCATCTAACTAGCAGAAAAATCAGGGGAGGGAAGCTCTAAATAGCTTCCAAGGTCATTCAAATTTCAAACATGTCTAGGCAAGGACAACACCAAATAGCTTCTAGATGCACGTCATTTTGAAGAATTTTCAGGCGAGAACCACCCCTAATAGCCTATTTTCTCAAATAATTAAATCTTCAAAACTTTGTCGGTGGAAGACCAGATTAAAGATTATATTCTAGAGGTATCTAATTATCGTAAAAACTTAAAGTGAGGATCACTCTAAATAGCTTCGAGGGGCATCCAAATCTCAAAAATGTCTCATTGAGGAACAATTTAAATGGCTTATGAAAGAATCCAATTTAAAAAAATCAAGGTGAATACTACTTATAGTCTCTAGAGTGAACCATTTTTCAAAAAATTGTTGAAGGAGATCCACTCCAAATAAATTATCTGATTATCTGATATAAACTATCTTATTATAAAGAATTGGAGAGGATGACCATGGTTTTAAACATGCATAAGATCAAATATGAATGAGAAATTATTAAATGGCTTTAAACAGGAATCTAACATTGTAAGTAACTGTTATTTATAATTATGATCCCCCTATTAAAATGATCTGGATTCGCTCCTGCTTGTCACCATCGTGGACGTGAACACTGAGTGCAATTTCTACACTGGTAAACATAAATTTCAAGTTGTTTTAAATAATACCATCAGGTACTATAGGGAGAATCTCACAATTTCCATCACCAATCATATAGTGTTATAGATGTTCACATTCATTAGAAAGTCACCATAATCAAGGTATTTATTATATACATTACATACCTTTTGTTTAGCTCATCACAAGCAATTTTGTTTTCAATTCACTGAATAAGGAAAACACATTTCCAATCAATGAATCAGATTCTGCGCGTTTTGTCAGTTCAGGAACTACAGAGTTCTAAACAGGAAGGAATGTTTCCCTTTTGTACTTTTACTTAGATATACCTCTTCTCCTGATCTTTCATATTTAGTAAGACGCACACCTCACTTTAGTTATAATTTTTCCACATCCTTATAGTATGAATCTAGACACCCACTCCTGGCTTTCAATTCGTATTCGCTAAATTTTTCTCTTAATTCCTGAAGATAGGTTTTTAGAGACTCAAGGAGATTCATGGCAACAAGTATGTTCACATCCTATGACTGCAGGACCATACTTGTTTTGTTAACATTTTCAAGAATATAATTATTTCAAGGAATTGTGAAGCTGATAGTTTCCAGGTTCTCCATTAACTTGCTCAATCCTTCTGATTCTCGCCTTGTCTCCCTTCCTGATTAGTCACATGTTTAAAGTCCTCAAAATCCCCATACAGCCTTGAAAAGTACCAAATTATGATGACCATCTCGAGTCAGGTAGACATTTGACCACAACATTTTTTCCTAAAGATAATCCCAAAGCATTCCATTGACATGTAGAAGCAGAGAAAAAGGAATACAGGCACTAAACAAAATCAAATACGGTTTGTAGACAGCACTCTTCCCTTTTTACTGCCACCAAGTTCAGCACAGGGGACATACATGGCAAACTCATTCAGTTGATGAAACCGCACTTGCAATCCGGTTAGCGTACATACATATTTGAGGTATTGTCAGATGACTGACTGTGGCAGTTTGAAAGTGGAATTTTGTTCTCATTAAGGAACACGATAACAGTATCTGCTAAACTCTTTGCTCCATGAGAAAAGATAAGGATGAAATTGAGAGCGTTCACTATAGCAGGCACAACTCAACTCCCAGCTCGCGTGAGGTGTGGGGTAAAGGGGATAAGAAAAGACAAAGAAAAACCAGAAGTGTGTGCAGTACATTCGTATTTGAATGATTACTCGAAATGTTCGCGGTGACAATGAGGGACAATGCAACAAAGTGTAGTCAGTAGTGTAACCAGTATGTCCCTATTGTAACGGAATAAATATTTGTGCACATTGCTTGTATGTGAAGCCAGCCTAAAATTGTCAAAACCGACCTTTAACCACATATCATTTAATATGTCAACAATGTTCTGTATAAGAAACATATTAACTCTTTTTTTCCATTAATGTTTAATCAAAAATGATCCCGTGAAATAGTGTTGGTGTAATTTAACGATTTCTAGCCGACTATATCACAGAGCTGATTGGCATGTGAGGCAAGCTTTAATCAACTATTACACAGGCTCACTGTATCACAGAGCTGATTGGCATG
>CABEEJ010006105.1:0-43143 GCA_901482245.1 Timema douglasi | reverse complement strand
AGCACTAGTATCGACCTCCTCACTCCAACCTCCCTGACGAGCACTAGTATCGACCTCCTCACTCCAACCTCCCTGACGAGCACTAGAATCGACCTCCTCACACCAACCTCCCTGATGAGCACTAGTACCGACCTCCTCACTCCAACGGACCTCCCGATAGACTAGCGGAGCGTTCAACCGACTGCTACAGAGGATCAAACCCGAGACTGGCCAGAAACAAAAGAAGATAGTTCCTTGTTCCGCCACCCGTAGCGTCTAGATTGTTCGACTAGTTGCCCGATACTTCTTGTCTTGTTTATCGCTTCTCCTTCCCTCCCTCTCCTTGCGTCCCTTCACCCTCTCTGTGATTTCCTCTTTGTGTATATATATTGGGACGCTGGTGGTCGATGGTTTCTTATTACACCTCCAGCTGATCTAAGGTGAGAACGGCGACGTAGGGCCTGGGATTATTGTTTTGCACCAACATTTTCTTTCGGCGTAATGGGGGAAAACCAGTAAAAATTATTGTTCGGCACTTAACTCATATTTGAATATTGAACTTTGCAACGACATGCGCTTCTCGCGGTAGTTGAGAATGCCGTCCCCTTTCTGCCGTCTTATTTGGGCTCTTGCCCGATTTAATTGTGCCTATTGGCTTTGTTGATGTAGTTATACACTATTGAGTGCGTAGAGTCAAACTCTTCGTCTCGGGCTTACCACCCGTCTTGTAACCATCCATGGATTATGCTTATAATTAGGTGTCGTCTGGATAAATACAATAAGTTGGGGCACTTATATGATAGTTTGGGACTTGGCCCACTGTTGTTTGTTATTATTGCTACACTTGAGTAACATTATTATGTTTATTGGGGGTAGTTAGCGCATTGACGCCTAGCTATTATGTTACGCGGGAGTTTTAAATATGTACAGCTGTAGAGCTAATTTTAATAGATTAAATAATGTTCGGGGCTGGCGCCTTTGGCCTTGATATTAGCCATTTTGGGCTGTTGTTTGATATGAACGATTACGTTCATCGCGCTTGCGTATTAGCATTTGCTGTTACCCTTCGTTACATTTCCCTGCGGGGTTGAGCATTGTTAAGTTGAGGTCTCCGTACTCCGAACGGATCTGTTTCTATGTTAGGAAAGAAGACGCGCTTCACGCTCTATTTTTTTGTTGATGTGCTAAAATTTTGTACTATATCATTGTTTATTATAAAATAAAGATATGTTGTTAAAATTAGGCTATATTATCGCCGTATTTTCCAGTCATTCTCACCCTAGTATGGTAAGGGGGTTGCAACATTATATATAATCTTTTAGTCTCTACTATTAAACCAAAATTCCCAACCCTACATATTATTTCGAACCCACACAACTACCTTGAGTGCAACTTTACCCCTCCCGCAAGCTATCCTGACCGCTCAAGCCCAAGGGGAGGGGTGGGGGTGTTCGTGACACCATAATAATATTAAGACATTACGTTTCACTCGGGATTACTCTATAAGTTTATATGACTTTACCTCATTACCAGCAGCAGTTCCAAGGCTAAGCTTCAGTGAACCAATTCAACTAGTGCGTGTATTAGAAATATCAGTGACTTCTGAGGAAACGATTCTACTGTGTTGATTAATAGGTGAGAAAGTATTTAACCCGAACGGGTAGTAAGATGTGGTGCTAAATATTATTAATAAGTGAGAAATTAATTTAAGAGTTTATTAAGAATACATAAATCAGTTTAAATACTGTCCTGGATTTTTTTTAGCATTTTCAATGAACTGCGAAACATAAACATATGTACTCATAATATAATGTAATTAATTATATATCAATTTCCTCGAAACTTTGGAATTAATAACAAAACAAAAATGATAAAACATACAAACATCAACATTAAAAAAAACAGATTGTTTAAACTCTCAACAGTACCAGTCTATTTTTCCACAGCTTTATTTAATGAATAACACGAATAAAGTAATTTTTTAATTATATATTAATAATAACTAGTTCCTAAAATGAATCACACGACAACATTCTGAATGTCAACAGGAGTGCTTCACTGGAAACCTGATAGATGGCCGCAAACTATTGCTGGTTGATGCATCAGCATTGCCGACCATGAACATAACACTATTTGAACACATCAAGGTTTGTAAAACATTGTGTTGGAAACAAGGATAATTTGGAAAACCCTAGTAATGGGGCCAACAACGCCCCCTTCTCTTTTACCTATCATATTTGTTGTATATATAATGAAAATATGTTTTTAATTAAATCAAAGTTTATTACATAATTATGATCGTTTATCCATTAAACATCCTTAAGATTAATAAATAAGTTTAACTTAGTAGATTAGTCAAGGATTGACATTAGATATATTCTAATAAACGGATACATATCAGAATAAATATTTATTTTATAATCCTGGAAGTCTACATTTTACAGATTTTTTAATACGTATAGATTTCACAACTTTCAAGAAGGTACTGTACATTCCTGAGGTTTCTACACTGTCTGGATCTAATAAAATTATTACCCTACAATCTGAATTTTGTGGATGAAACGAACGGTTGCTATTTATGGTCTTTGGCACCTTTATGTCCCAATCGCAGGGGCTGATTGTGTACCTATGGACCTCTTCATTAATGAAATAGTGCCTGCCATTCTTGCCATTTATACATGTTTATGGTGAAACAAAATCTAATAAATAATGTCAGAATATAAATATAAAGTAGAACTGTGATTATCCTTCGTGGTCGGAACACACACAAAAAAAGGTCGGATAGTAAGAGGAGCAAAACGCACAAACAGGTTAAAAGCCGGTGAAGTGTATAACTCAAATGTGAGCCACTGACTGCCTGCTATGACACATAGGCAATGAACCAGCAGTAACTCACGGGCAAGCACAGGAGCGGGGTGGTCTGATAGTCAGGGTTATAATGTATTCTTTATAAAATATCATTTCTACCTAGGTGGACCTATGAGTACAGCGCTCTGATAGGATTAGAGCTGGTCACGTGACTACGCCCCCTCGCTCTCTGGTTGGCTGTTGGTGCCCGGTCCCCTCCACCTTCACCCAATCCACCTCCCTCCCTCCTCCTGACCCCCTTTCCAGTGTTACAAACTTGTTTATTCTTGTCTCATTTGTTTTTTATTTGTGCTCATTGATTATTTGTGTATGCTCATTGCTTTTTTATGTATGCACATTGCTTTTTTATGTATGCTCATTGCTTTTTATGTATGCTCATTGCTTTTTTATGTGTGCTCATTGTTTTTTAAGCCTAGGTAAGATTGGGATGGGCATCGGAGTTTATTTTTTATTTATTGGCGTGCTGTCCACGGCGTCGGGCACTCCTCCTGTGGCATCGGCACGGAGCACAAAGATCTATTGACGGCAGCGTAGCGTAGAATGCGAACACTGACCAGGTGGCAGCTGTTTGGCGCCCTTTCATTTCCCGGAACAAGTGGCACGAACCTTTCCTGGCGACCCTTTGGATTAGAGTCTGATAAATAGTTATTCTGCCTTGAGACCCCTTTCACTTCCCCTCACTCCCCCCTCTATCAACCCCCTACGTGGTAATAGCTTTTCCCAGTGTTGCAATCTTTTATGTGGTAATGAGTTTTCCCTGATGACTAGCGTCACTTTGGCAGCTCGACAAGACAAGTCGAGACAAGAATAGATCATGACCTTGAAACCGTGAGCTATTATAAGAGGTCATTAATCCTGTTCATATTTGGTGCCAGTTTGACGGCTCGACAAGTTGAAACTCGTGTCTGGTTACCATACGTGTAAGGGACCAAAAGATTTTGCGTGAATAAAACACGATATTCCAAAACATATATTATTATACATTAAAGGTTTTACAGACATACACTAAGGGTTTCACAGACATACATTAACGGTTTTAGAGATATACATTAAAGGTTTCACAGCTATGCATAATATTTATTATACACTTTTACAGGAATGACGCATATATTCGTTCATATGTTTTTCTACAGTGTCTCTTAGATGCGTTTGTAAAATTGTTTTTAGTTCACAATCCAGCAAGTAATGGTCCAAACCGACGACTTGACGTGTATAGTAGGCAGCACCGATAATATCAAGGCTTCTGATTTGCGTGTCTATCGTAAGATGTTCAAGGTTGATGTAACCCGCTGACATCTGTTAGCGTGTCACATACATACACGACGAGTGTGTTGATCAAATAGTTGCAATAGCGTGTGATGGGTGTCAACCACATATCCCGGCGGTCGACGGTGATGTCGATGGTGTCCTACACCACACAAAGACGCGCCCAGTTAGGTGATAGATAGGCGACCCGTTTGACTCTGGCGTCTTGTTTCTCCCTGATGACGACCATAATTATGGTCACCGCACATGCGTCTCAGATAGATTTCAAGATTAGTCATGCTAATCTTCCACGGAGGTTGCGTGTTGCTGAAAAACTTTGACCGACTTGTAACTGCCCAGTGCTTGCCACTCTGTACGGTTAAGCACCGTACAGTTCCCACCACATTATTATAATTTAATTTAAATCCGTTTCGATTTTCCAGCCTAAATCTCAGGACACTTTTTTATTCATAAAATTTGAATAACTTAAAAACTAAGACATCCACAAATCCCGCCCTTTTGTTAATTTATCAGACCGATATTTTTTAGCAGTGTCGTGAATCGAACTTGGGACCGATAGTTTAGTATACAAACATGCTATCGAATGTGCTAAGGTGGCGTTTGAATTGTATCCAACACATTGCAAACACGGCTAAAGTGACAATTATAATTTTCTCTCTCTTTTCTTGTTTGTAATAATAACCTTCTATACCATGAATATAAGAGCTAATATTCTCGAAACGGTCAGCTGACAAACAGCTTTGGTATGCCGGCGAAACAACGGTAGTTTGAGGGAAGAGAGAACGTGGATGACTCTTACGTAATAAGCTGTATATTTACAACTTAATGGTTATAGTATAGTTATTTGTAGACGGTACTAAAATATATAATGGCATACTTACATATAAGCCGGTCTATCGCGTCCAATTCACCCCAAACATCAGGGATAGAATTTCCGCTAGCGTCAGTAGGGTCCTGTGGGTTGAAGCCTTCCAGCGTCGTGAGGATGTCGGCACTGGTCAGAGCACCAGTCACTTCTAGGAGGTGCGCCGGTACAGGGCCCACCTCCACTTCGCCGCTTTCAAAGGCGGCGACCGCACACACACTGTTAAATCCCGTGAGGACGCTACTTGTTCACTCAGGCTGGTGTCTAGCTCGTATGGATCCCAATATTCCAAAATTAAATAAATACATACTAATTACGATCGTGGGAGAAAAACCCCTCGCCCCTTACACTCAAATCTATAGCAGGGCGCTAATTACCCATGGACCAGTCGCTATCCGCCAGGCAAATTCCATTCTAGCCAAAAAGAGCTAAAGGTTCCGGGCTATCGGGAGCTGAAGGCGTCGGGACTGCGTCTTCTTCTTGACAGTCTATCAAATAAACAAATACCGCTGTACACCAAAGACGAAATAAGCAAAGTAGTTACCATTAAAACATACAAAACGTTTTAAAACATACCTGAATTTATCCGATTTTTCAGCGCATCGAAACTCATTATGATGTTTACTAGCCGCAATTATTAATTATGACAGAATGTAATGATTTCAAGGTATATTTATAGTCGGTTCAACGGGGAGTGTGCCGCATGTAAATGTGGCGGCTTCTTATTGGTCAATAATATTGTTTCCGTACCGGTGGTTGCCCGATCCTCGTATAGGAGCGTCTATCTACCGTTACTTGTCATTCGTGGTCAGACGTCTGATGAATAAGGACGTATTAGAGCCTCTGGTGGCTAGGGGGTTCGATATGCCGTGAAGGACCGCTATCCACCCACCGCATTCGTGTTTATTTTTCCAACAGTGCAAATGCGAATACACATCTCGCCACCGTAACGGAAGGAGGTGCATAAATAATAGCTTTAGCTGTTTTCACATTTCAACCCCGCGAAAATGATGGTACATCACTAATTTTATTATTCTGTATATCTTTCATTAGAGCAAATATATCTAGACGGTGTGTGAGGGTTCGATTTCCCTGTCTGTGTTCAGTTGTCAATGACCCGCAAATGTGGGTACATATCTCGCCCTGTGACGAAAGGAGATAGGGGTTCAAGTCCCTTAGTGGGCAACAAACGCTAATTACTTCACATTTAAAACCAGGGCAAATGTTGGTACACATTTCATCTGGTCACACACCGCCATAAAACTTGTCCGGTGACCTGAGTTTCAAATCCCGACCACCCCCAGTAAAAGATACCGAGGTTTGAATCCCAGCGGGCACGCCGTAGAAATATCAGGCTCATCTCTTTCTGGTGGAGAAAGTCGGGAGCGTCTGATGCGTTAAACTGTTGGACGCATTAGATCATCTAATATCTAGGTTTGTCGCTATTTAAATATTAAAGAACATCAACAATACTGTCTCTCTCTCTCGTACACAAAATCAGCTGTTATCTCGGGCTTGCCTGAAGAGCTTAGTTCGAGTTTGGGACAAAAGATGGCTGTAGCGTCTAGAAACATTTGCTTTCATTAATATTATAGCGTGGCCATCTCGAAATAATCAATTTGACATCCTGGCGAGGGAATTTGATATTTTAAAAAACGAAAATAGGATTTTTCTACATTTTTAAGTATTCATCCCTGTTGATACTTACGAATTTATGTAGTTATATATTATTTCGTCAAAATGTAGTTGCAGATATTAAATTCACGTTACTCAATTCAATATTACTTTTGAATTAATGTAAGAGTTATATATTATTTCGACAAAATATAGATGAGAATATTACATATGTAACATGTCACTCAAGTAAAATTACATCTACAAACCGTAATCTGTACAAAATACTAAACTGAAATAAAGGAATCCAGAGAAGAGAATTAAAACTGATATATTCTGCAATAATATCATTTGTGTTCTACTTACATTAAGTGGATCTTCCCGGATACAAACACCATGCTTCAACAAACTATTCTACAAGTATGACGGAAGCGAAGGCGTGGCAGTTTTTGATGTTGACGAAGGACCTGACTGTCGTTGGTTCAATGTCTCGAGCTACGAGCAATGCTGCCCTAGAGTACTTCCTCGGCAACTCTTTCTCCACTATTCCCACCTTCCCCCTTCTTTTCCCTTATTACATGCCCATATATTTTGTCCTATTTAGAGTCAGAAAAAAAGAGTATATAACGGTTGACCCCTAAGTTCATTCTACTGTAGTTCATATTATATACTCGAAGGAGGAACCTCTGCTCCAGCACCTGAAAAAACTGGTGTTCTTGATGCTTGGGTCGTGGGTATCACTGCCTCGAAGCCAAGGGAATCTCTTCTGATGTTCCAAGTAATCAACAAATATCCAAGTCCTTTAGACTTGTAGTAGTCAAGGAGACTAATTTTGTTTCTGTTAGTCAAAGCGGCTATAATGTTTTCCAAGTCCTTCAGACTTACTGTTTTAGTCAGAGTGACTAAGTTTTGTTTCTGTGTCCTTCTGACTTAGTTTCTGTTAGTCGAAGCGGCTATAATGTATTCTAAGTCCTTCAGACTTGTTTCAGTAGTCAAAAATACTAATTGTGTTTCTGTTAGTCGAAGCAGCTAAAATGTTTTCTAAGTCCTTCAGAAATGTTGTTTTATTCAGAATGACTAAATTTATTTTTGTGTCAATCTGACTTAATTTCTTTAGTCAGATATTCTGACTATATATTTTCCCTATGTCCATATAACATAGCTTAAATACAGGGGCTTTGAGCTCTCTATATAATGTCCTTGCTTTAAGGTTCCTCTTCTCCATAAGTTCATTATTCCGTTTTAAGTCCTTATGACTTCACAATATCCCATGACGCCGTGGACGTCATGCTCACTTGTTCGAATTTTTGTATGGCTACAAGCAGGTTGTCTAATGTCTTTATTTGAGGACCTAGCTAGGTCAGTATCTCACAGAATTCTTGTTGGCACCCCTTTTCCTGTGTTACTATTTTGGCTGTGCAATGTGCGGAACACGGCTAGTTTTGTATAGTGGCACGCACAAATAGTATTTTGATTTGCCCATTGTTGGCACCTCATTTGTCCAAGTATATAAAGTTAGTGTGTACTAGGTTTGATATATACCACAGGGAGTGGGTAGTGATATAAATGTACTATTGAGTGCTCTGGCAGTACCCATTGGAAAGGACCGTCCATAGTATAATTTTGTGTTGACACCTGATTGTTAGCCATCAGCTAATGTAATTGACAGACCATCCTGTTACAATTTATTATTTAGTGTGTCTATGGGACCTTTCTTAATTTCAAATCAAGTTAGCTAGCTTGGCCGATATTTAGCTTAATAACTCTTTTATTAGTAATTAATTCACCATGTTTTCTGTTTAGACCCTTCTGGTGGTAGTCTGGCGCTAGCCCGGCTGTTTTGGAATTCAACACTCTCTATCAACTTAACTTCCTTTTGACTGTTACCGTGTCGTCTTGGACACGTATTCTCCCGGGCTACGGGAAGTTCCTATATTTTTGGAGTTGTTCAATCCTATCATGTTTGTCCGTTTAAAACTTGTTTTCCTTTATATTTCTAAGAGTTACATGTTTTCCCTAACCAATTTTACGGACATTTATTACTGTTTATCTTTCTTTGGCCCTGCATTTAATCTAGTGTATCAATTGTAACCCTATATAACTTTTTATGTTTTTTTATAGTTAATATAGTATTGTTACCTATTTATTTCTATTACTCTTATTAAATATTTCCAAATCTCTATATATATTTACTTATATATCTATATATATCTCTATATATATTTACTTTGTAATAGCTATCGTTACCTCCTCTACACATTAGCGTGAAGTAGGGGAAGTAACGATACAATCTGTGCCACACATGATATTATAATACATCTTATTTCTGTTGTTATAAATAGCTCAAGGAATTAAACGGCTATTTCTTTTTTTATCACTTTATCCTTGGGTAGAAATCTACCGTCACAGTTTATATATAAAAATGAACGTCTGTGGGTGTGTGTTTGTGTATGTGAACGTGTCACCTTACCATAACCCAAACTTAGTTAATTTATAAACGCTATCTAAACAGTGAAACTGTTTGTAGGGTTTTCCCGAACCAAATGCTGGTACACATTCTCCCTGGATGGAAAACCTAGTCGACTAGCAAAACCCCTTTTTTTCACTCTCGCAAATGCGGGGTACACTTGGAAGGAAGTACGACCGTTCTAACAGATATTAGCCATGCTAAAGATATCGAGGTTCGAATCAATCTCGTGTCCCAGTGTCAATGATGGAGTAATTATAAATAATAGATTTGGGTATTTGAAACTACCTATATGTTTTAATTTACATCTTGAAAGGGAGACATCTTTTCACCCGCTCGCAAATGATGGTACAAACACTAATTTTACTATTCAAGGTTTGAATCCATGTTACCGTAAATAGCGAACGCTGAAATACAACATGGTACTTTAAAGATGGTTTCAGAAAAATTGGCCCCTGAGTGGGCATTAGAAAACAAATCTGAACCTGCGACCTTCATAAGGTCACGACCAATGCGCCAAGTGGCCTTTGGGGTGGGGGGGTTCATGTCTTCAACAAGGTCGTTGCCACCCTCGTTCAACATTTATAACAATTTACGGTTGTTGCGACATCTGACCCCCACTGGAGGAGGGATATGACGAAGTGAGGTGCGGGAAGGGGGTGAAGTGAAATTCAGTCCAACAGAGTAGGGATGTTCGATTCATGGGCTTTGAATCGATTCTCTGGATCGATCTAGATCAAGAAACGTAGTATCGATTCAGGCAAAAAATCGAGTGCATTGAATCGATCTTCCAAATATCGATCTAACGATTCATGTAAATAAATTTTGCTCTACACTAACCAAAAGAGGCGCACCTAGAAATTTACACCGAGGGGAGGAGTGGGGGCAGCAAAAATGTATTGAGGGGAGGAGTGTGGGAGGCGTCAAAATTGAATCAAGGGGAGGGGGGAAGTGTCAAAATGTATCGAGGGGAGGGAGAAGTGTCAAAATGTACCGAGGGTGGGGGTGGCGTCAAAATGTATTGAGTGGAGGAGCGGGGAAGTGTCAAAATGTACCGAGGGTGGGGGTGGCGTCAAAATGTATTGAGTGGAGGGGCGGGGAAGTGTCAAAATGTACTGAGGGTGGGGGTGGCGTCAAAATGTATTAGGGGGAGGGGGCAGCAAAAATGTATGACTTATTAAATGCCTCTGGAAGATATTTAAATTATTTTTGTGGTAACCACAAAGGGCAGTGATTTAAATAATGTGTGTGGCCTTACATACAATGTACACTTTGTTCCTGTTCTGTTTTCCAATTTTTAAATTTAGATGCACTTGTGTGTGGTGGTAGGCCTACTATAATTATTTTTCACATTGAGGAGCACTTTAAATGTTTTACTTGAAGAGAAGAATCAGTGCTGGTAGAAAATCATATTTATATGAGGGGAAGAAGGCAGTTAGTAAAATTATGTATTTTTTAAAGGTTTTTGCCCTCCAAATCAAAAGGGAGATTGGGGATTCAGGAGCTTCCAGAAGATTCTTAAGAAAATCAGGCTATATATTGGAGACAAACCAGAACCTTAACCTCTAGACCCCAGAGAGGGACGCACTTATTTTCTTTCCTCGGTAGCAGCGAATTAATCTTTCAGAAACTGTGAAATCAGTACACCTTATTTGTTTGAATTAATTGTTCGAGAACTAGTGATTGTACTCAAACTAAACACACTTGTTGGCATCCGTCTTGAGGAAACCTCACAACTTTTTGTTGGAGGGTGTGTCTCAAAACTTGAGAATCACTAGCTTGGTGGAAGTGTAGATTGTAGGTGTAAGCATTCTATAACTACAAAAACTATATGGGGAAAATGAGGTTTTTACGAAATACTTTCAAACTATTGACTTTTTGGCCAACACCTCACCATAAATACATCACAGAATAAAAACGTGATGTGATCATTTACAGAACCTAGACGTGAAAAGTGCAGATCAGTGGATTATTCTCTTCACTTTACTAAATAAAGACAAATAATAACTAATTAGTAGCCCAAGATTGAAAGACTTCGTTTCGAAATTTTCCTAGTACTATTAGTCAACAAAACATTTCCTAAGGCCAACAACAAAATTAAATTTTCCTTAATTGATTTGAAATTTTGATTTGTTTCGATCTTTCGATTCGATCTTTTAGAAATCACTAGAAAAAGAATCGATATGTGAATCAGATCAAGGCCTTTGAATCGATTCAAAAAATCGATTAATCGAGGGGAAAGAATCGATGTTCTAAAAGATCGATCCAAGATCGAACATCCCTACAACAGAGTATTATGAAAGGGAGTCAATGTTCACTCTACGCTACGCTGCCGTCAGGAGATGTTCGTGCTCCATGCCGATGCCACGGGAGTAGCGCCCTACGCCGTGGACTGCACGCCAATAAATAAAAAATAAACTTCGACGCCCATACCAATCCTACCCAGGTTTAAAAAACAATTAGCACAAATAAAAAAGCAATGAGCATACATAATAAAACAAATGAGACAAGAATAAACAAGTTTTGAACACTGAAAAGAGGGTCAGGAGGAGGGGAGCGGGTCAGGGTGAAGGGGAATACCAACAGCCAATCAGAGAGCACGGGGGCATGGTCACGTGACCAGCTCTAAGCCAATCAGAGCGCTGTATCCATAGGTCCACCTAGGTAGTTATAATTAATTTTAACATGATATGTTACACCTTACTTTACTGCAATATTAGGTAATTAAAGAATTATAAAATTTAATATCCTCCGCTTTATTACCTACCACTCCTTATGGCTAAGAATCACCAAACGATTAAAATAATCTAATTTACCAAATCGTAAAGAATTACGCAAAATAGATTAGGGTTGATGGGTAGAGAGGGTTGTTGGTGACGACATATTTTATGATCCTCTACGTGGGTGTATGGGATGGTTGAAAATTATGAAGCCTTATGTAATTTAAGGACGGCCCCTCGCGTGAGAGATGGCGAGATAATTATTTTAATAAAAAAATATTCAATTTCTCTTGTATTTAAACTATGGGGTTGTTGCAGATTGTGTAACATAAGTTTAACAAATAAAGCCAAAACAGCTATTTCTCCCCAGAATACAAATGTGTAGACAGAAATAAAAGCCATAAAGTGAGCTCTGAAATTACATTTAATTGACACCATATTAGGAAAGAAAGATAGTGTAGATCAATGAACGCAAACCTACGTTTTATATATTTAGGATGACTTGTCTTGTTTGTTGAAGAAAATCACGGCAGATATCCGCAAGTTATTTGGAGTCGAACTGGTGAGATTCAACAGAAGTATCAGTCTCCCTAGTCACAATCCAGAGACTCATTATTTGCTATTCCGTCAGCCAACCGGTCCCCGGTACGAAGCCACGACTCGGCAACAGCTGTTCCTCACCTTAGGACTAGTTCGTCGTCCGGCTGAACAAGTAACTACGTGGGACCGTATGCTACCCTCCAAGTCACAGTTTCCCAAAGATGTTATAGGAATTCATAAGTGGTAGATACACAAGGCAATACGTGACTTTATCAAACTTTACAATCTAAAAAAAAGTACCAGTTTCGCCAGTTATTCATTAACCACCAGATTTGATCTATTTCCATTTTCCTCTTTACTTGGTCTGACCTGCACAATTTCCAATAAGGACTACTAGTATATGTTCTTAAAATATACTGTTTGGGTTTCTGTAATATTTTATATAGGATTATATATATAGTATATTGGTAAGCTATAATTATTGTGGTCATGCTAAAATAATAAAATATATTAGATAAAAACAAAGCTTTTGTTGTTCCTTCATTATTTTTTGATGGGTAGTCAGAAAGTAAAGCAACCTATGGGTAAATGTAGTTATAATTTAATTTTAATTTTTAGGTGTATTGCTATTATTGTTTATAGACCCAATGATACAGTAAGGTAATCAGGGACTTGAACGATATTAAAAACATAGTAAAATCACCATAGCGGAGAGACATAATTCATCTACATAATATACAGGTGAATATACAATATGTGATGTAAATATAAAAAAGGTATAAATAAAAATAATAGAGCTCAATGTGATAAAATACCCATTTGAGACACCTCATAGTGAGTGCTAAAATGGGCTATTAGCACAAATTGAGTGATACACCTGCTAAAAAAACACCACAGGTGTATACACTACATTAAAGAACAAAAACAAAATGCTAAACTAACACGTTAAAATGACAAAGCATGTTAAAATAATAATACGTTAAAAAGAAAAAAAAACATATTAAAATAAAATATGTGAAAGAGACAAAACAAACATCTTAAAATATACTCTTTTTTATTTTATTTGTGTTTACAGGCCCGGTATCTTACAAAATTTAAATCCGGGCCGTTTTCCCACCTAATTTGGACTTTACTTTTACACTTACAATATGAAATTCCTTTTAAACATTTACAACACAGATTTTGGCTCTTAATTTAATTGAAATTCAACTACCCCTAGTTCCATTTGGTTCGCCCCAGGTATATTACGCCCCCGGTACCCTTCCCCAGCTGGGCCTTCTGCAGTGCCCGGGATTTCACTCCCGAGACCACCAAGCGCTCATCAGAGGTGGGCACCCCCAAATCCATCACCTGGGGAGGCGCCCAATCGGAGTTGGTGCCCCGCCTAATTTCTAGCCACCACACTTTCGTTTTCAACCTTCCTTCTACCCTTGGCAATTAAATTTCCTAATCTACCCCATACCCAGATCCCCCTGTCCCTAATTTAGCTATTCTAACTACTAAACTAAACTAAGCTAACTCAACTATTCTATTCCCATTCCTGCCGGGGAACTCCGTCATCACGATGGTACCAGAGGGCTGCCTTTCTCCATCTTGACTCTGAGGGCCCATCTACCACAATCTAACTCTTTTGTTTCCAAGGTGGTGGGTCATACGGGGCAGGGAACCCCTCAAAGTTCATATTTACTCCCCCAACTTTAGTCCATACGACTGGAAAACTGTCTTTAAAATCACAAGGCCATCCCCCGTGTTCCTTCACACACTCAGTCATACTAGAACCCAGTTCCCAGGGCTCATACTTGCTACTCCCGGCACCTAAATATTTTATTCCGGCAAGGATTGTTTCAGATTATCTCCCTTTAACACTCCTTATTTCTCTACTCACTCCCCGCTGAGACTACACTAGTGTCCGTGTCAGTTCCATCCTCCGCATTGCTGTCAACGTCCCGTCTTATTCGTCCCTGTGTCTCTTTAAGTCTATCTATGTAGGCGGTATTTGCTCTATCTGACGCTTCCAGTGCAATCTGGTCTAAGAATTGCCAATAGATTGGGTCCCTCAGTACTTCACCTACTAATCTTCCCTGGATTTCTCTCTGGTAGTTCCTTCTTGCTTCTAGCGTAAGGACACACTCGAGCACCACATGTTCAGGGGTTTCCTTCTCACCACATTCACAATTCCCCGACTCTATTAGTCCCAGCTTTCTTAGGGATGCCGGTTACGGTCCTTTCCCCGTGATGAAGTGGACAGGACCCTGAGATAGCTGGAGGTGTTTATTCTCTAGTCTCTCAAACACATTAGGGAACAATTTATAAGTCCTCCTACCTCTCCCAGCGTCTCTGCCACTTCCCAATAGGACTATTTCCATCCCTCCAGATGTTGTCACATCGGGTTTGGTGAGAATACTCATATTCTCCATGTTTCCCTTTTTTATACAGTACGACACACCTTTCTTTCTTATAAGGAGGTCCAACGGCCATACACCTAGGTCCACACTCAGTGCATCCATTACTACGGTCCGGTAGGCTCCCATCAGTCCCAGTAATATGTTCCTCTGTAGACTTTGAATCACCATAACCGGAACGACATTGGTTAGTCTGTGAGCCCAGATGCACGCCCCATAGCTCACAATTGAGAGAAGGATCCTCTGATGGTATGTCCTTATTATCTGCATAGGCAGATAAAACCGCCTTTATCGCATGCTTTTAATTGTATTCATCACCGAAAAGGTTTTCTCCATCACTTCCTCTATGTGCGCCGTGAAGTTTCTGTTTTCATACGGGGTCACTCCCAAGTATCTGAATTTATGGCTTCTTCTTAAAGAATTCCTACCTACCTTTATGGTTGGATCCCTAGTCAATCTACCCTTGAACAGCATGTAGGTCGTCTTCCCCAGTGCCATTTTTAACTTGACACTTTTACACCAGGTATAAAGTTCTTCAAGCACCTGGTTACTTTTTCCCTCTAAGTTCCTCCTAGAGTACCCTTCTATTATTATTAGAAGGTCGTCTTCGAAGGCGACCACATCCTGCGTCTCCGGTATCCCCTTCAACAAGTACAACACTGGTTCCAACATTCCAAAAGATCAGGCCACATACCGATCCTTGGAGACATCCCTTTGTCAGTAGCTTCTGAACCTTATTTCCTGGACATCTCAGGGTGGAGTATCTGTTACGAAATTAGTCCTTAAAGTTCCTATACAACTGTCCCGGGCACCAAATCTCTCTTAATCTGTCAAACATTGCCAGCCACTAAAGGTTGTCAAAAGCGCCTGAGATGTCCATGAATATTACTACGGCGTATTTACCAGTTGCCGAGTCAATCAGTTCCATTTATCTGCAGATTGCGTCCTCTCCCAACCTGCCACGTCGGACCCATACTACTGCTGATGCATGCCCATGACGGTTCTGTGCCTCAGTAATCCTTCACACAATATCTTCTTCTGCAAATTCCCCGCTGTGTTCAACAGGCAGATGGGTCTGAATGACTTCGGAAATCAGCCTTGCTTAGCACGATTACCTCACTCTGCTTCCAGATGTTCAGGATTCTGCCTTGAGTGAGGCATTCGTTTAGTAGACCTGCAAGGAAAGTATCAATAAGGTCAGCCGTCTTCTTCAGCACCTCAACCCTTATCCCATCCGGTGCAGGCGCCTTTTTCTTACCCATGAGAACAATGTTCCTGGTTACATCCTCCCGATTAACAGGTTCCACCTCTTTCTCGTTTACATACCCATCATTATCCATCCTTTCCCTCAACCTTAGGTGCTCTTCAGTATCTTCTGTCACTTTGTCGCCTCATCATCTGGCAACTATGTCTCCATTAGAAGAACCACATATTCCTCCCAGCTGGTCATGGTACTTCTATCATTCATATATAGCGTGATTATCATAGCTGTGGGCCGTAATTTCCCGGAGGCTATCTCGAACGGCACCCCCAAAGGTCCCCTCTCTAGCTCCTCCTGAACATACTTATCCCAACTTTTCCTCTTCTGAAACAACCCATTCTCAAATTCCCTATTCCTATCCCTGTAAATATTTAAGCGCCACCCGACCAGCCACATCTCGACACCTCTGATATCTACCTCAAGTTCTCCTTGCCCTTGTTCGGGGACTCTAGAGTCTGTCATTCCATAGCTTATTACCAACCTTGGTATCACCTTTCACCACAGGTATCGACTTCCTCATTGCATCCTGCAGAGCCCACGTCAGCTGTTTGACCTTCGTGTTGAAAATGTCGCCTTGTTCCACTGGGCTGGGCAGTATAACCCCTCAGCTTTTCCCAATTAGCTTTGCTCATGTTGTATTTCCATCTTTTCCCTTCCCCATTTACATCCACCCACCTGCCCACGGAAAAGTCAAAGACAATCAGGTTATGATCGCTGACCATAGCGTTGTCCACAGCCCTCCAGCCTTCCATAATGTCCATGGACTTGGCGTTATCCAAAGTGACGTCAATGTTGAAAGAAGCCCCAGCTCTTCCCTGATATGTAGGGGGATTATTTGGCTGGTTTGCAACCTAGAGCCCATGACCATAGATTAACTCCTCCAAAGCACGGTCCCTTCTGCAAGGTCGTCCGACCAAGTTTCTTCTATCTCTCCCAATCGCCCTATGACTATGCCACATGAAAGACTTAGCATTAGCATCAGTGGTAATTATGAGTGGCACATCTGCGTATGTCCTACATATTATCTCCAGCTGATCGAGATATGCCTCAATTGGATGCCTAAATTGAAAGTATAGGTTTGCCACTATACACCTGCCTGAGCTAGTTCTACTCATGCTACCCACTGGATATAGAGCTGATCAATCTTAGTTACGGCAATTTCTTTGTTAAATATCACTATTGCGCTCATGGAAGCTTCACCACTAACAACTCTAGTGACCACCGGCATATGCGGAACTTTATCTCTCAAGGTATATGGTTCGTGAAGACACACAACATCGAGTCCCATCTCTTCAGCCAGCTTGCGGACTTCATGCAACACTGTCACGTTACTCATTCCATTAATCTGTCCTATTATAATGGTGTTATCCCCCATTACGGATAGTATGTGTACGCGTAGCATGCTGGCCCCGCCACGCTGGGGTTAAACGTCTCGCGACCATCTGCTGTCACAAATTGCCTAAACGTGTTCTCCATATTAAAAGATTCCTCTCTCCTCTTGAGAACCTTCTCAATAAGTCCCCGCAAACTGTCCATGTCCGTTGGTAGATTCAGAGATCTCAGCTGAATTCTATCCAACGACTCGGGAGAGGGAAATGTGATAATGTTTTCCTTTTCATGACCCAGTATCACCACGTGCTCAGCACCATGTGTAGCACTCTCTCTTATTCCAGCCTGGATAACCGCATCGTCTCCTCGAGGGTTCCGTACGCCTGAGAGGGTACATCCCCCACTCCTTTCAGCTGCCCCTCCACCTCCATATCCACTTCTGCAGTCTGGCTCTCCCTGATGTTTGTGCTGTGGTCCATGCCCTTTTCCTTCTTCCTTAAAATGTAATAAAAAAGTTAAAACATAATAGCAATATGAGATAAGATCCAAATGATCCACTTTAAAAAAGTGACTCGAATGGGATCAAAAAGATCCGCCTGCCGTATAAAACGGAGTAAACAAATAACTCCATCCGCACAATAGTGGGATAAATCCCGTAGGTCACCTTTAAAATAAAGAGCCAGGCGGATGGGGGAATATTTACGACACTCCACCAAAATGTGGTATACATAAAGGCGAGCACCACAAAATTCACACACTGGAGGTGGATCCCCTTTCAATTAAAAAAAACCATGGATCAATGAAGTGTGTCCGACGCGGAGCCTTGTCACGATGACCTCCTCTCTTCTAGACTTTCGTATAGAAGAGATCCACTGCAACATACCGTCCCTTATGGAATGGCGCTTGCTCTGAGCAGGAGTCTAAACCCACTGCTCGTGCCAGGTACGTAAGACCCCACGCCGAACATAAACCTTCAGGTCTAGAAAGATGAAACCTAAACTCACCTCAGGAAGTAGATGAACTGCCTCTTTGGCTGCCTGGTCCGACAGTCATTTCCTGAGAGACCAGCATGACCAGGAATCCAGCAGAAGGCGAGCCAGGTGCTTAATAAATCAATTGTAATATTTGCTCATTTATCATCTGCACGAGTGGATTCCAGGAGTCGAGAGTGTACATGCAAAAAGAGCACTCACGGAATCCGTGTATATGAGAATAGAACGGTGACAGCTACGATATACAAAACACAAAGATTTAAAATGGCGTATAGTTCCGCCGTAAAAACAATGGGTTCACAAGAAAAAACAAATTTAAAATGGTTTCCCTCCACAACAAAGGTGTATCCCACAGAGGCCCCACACTTTGAACCATCCATGTAGATGCGCTGTAAACCCTGAAAGCGAGTGGAGAGGAGCTCTTTAAAGGTCTTATCATATATAGCATTAAGAGTGGTCGCTTTAGGAAACTTGGCAAGCTCAAAATGGCATTTTGGAAGGCGTATCTTCCAGGGTAAAACTCGACCTGGTGATGTGGGGATAGCCTTTGGTAGGAATATCCCACACGTGTCGAAAACCGATAGCATCCAGATCTCAACCGGCCCTGCATTACGCCCTTTGGTTTCATACAAGACACGATTGGGAGGATGGAACACAGGACGGTAAGCAACATGCTTTGGCATGCAATGCAGCTTAGAACCGTAAGATGCCAGTAGATAGGACCACCGGTAAGAGAGAGGGGGCTCCCCGGCGTCGGAACAGATGCTGACGACTGCACTGGTATGAAAAGCACCAATAGTCAGTCGAATGCCAGCATGGTGAACACTATCCAGCATCTTTAACGCCGAAGGTCTAGCTGGACCATACACAAAGCTGCCGTAATCAAATTTTTATCTCATCAAGGTTTTCCTATCAAGACGCCAAGAGCGACCGCTAACTACTTTAAGTAAATTAAATGCTTTAACACACCTCGATTTCAGGTCTTTGATGTAGGGAATACAAGTTAATTTAACATAAAAAAAAAACTCCCAGGAACCTTACAGTGTTTGAGACTGGTAAAACAACGAGGTTCGTTAAAATATTGGGGGCTAGCTGTATTCCGCGTAATCTATGGAAGTGGATGACCGTCGCCTTGGCCACTGAGAAGTGAAAGCCACTACGAGAGGCCCACATCCATAGATTGTTGACAGCTAGTTGTATCTGCCATTCAACCCCGTGGAGACTCTATGAACTGCAAGAAATTGCGTAGTCATTGACGAAAAGGCATGAACGGAGAGGAGAGGTAGGCTCATTGTCTAGAATGCCATTTATTGCGATAGCGAAAACCACACAGCTCAGAATACTGCCCTGAATTTTCTTGAATAAAATCATCGGATGAGGTGTTGTCTAATCTTATCCGGAAGTGTCAACCTGACATAAAATTAGCTATAAAAACAGGGAGGTTCCCCCGTAAACCCGAATTAAAAGTTTTTTTTAAAATGCCGTACCGCCATGTGGTATCGTACACCTTCTCCAAATCAAAGAAAACTGCCAAAAGATGCTGTTTATGGAGAAAGGCGTCACGAATAACAGTCCAGAAGTGATTCAGATGGAAAACATAACGTCAGAAAAGGTAATCAAAGAATTACAAACGTTTTTTAGCCGTTAAGGGGCACCTAGAATACTATTAAGTGACAATGGGCCTCAATTAACATCAGTGACGATGGATAAGTTTCTACGACCTCAGGGAGTTACACACTTATTTACAGCCCCATATAACCCTACGCAAAATGGTCAGGCAGAGAGGTTAGTGGAGTCTCAAAAGGGCCCTGAAAGCTTAAAAATGTGATTGTTTGCCCAGCCATGCCAGGTTACAGAATTGGTTGCCAGCCTATAGAAATACCCCCCGCCGCTTTACGGGAAAATCCCCAAATGTAATGCAAGGAATCGGGTTGACCAGAACGTACCTGTGTCAGGTAAAAGGATCACTTGTGGAGGTTATAAAAGACAAACAGGCCAAAACACCTCCCGAAATAAAGTTGTATTTTTCGGGCGGTTTGATAGTTGTAAAGAATTTTTCCACTGTGAGGGATAAATGGGTAGAAACAGAAGTTTTAAAACCTACTGGGAACAAAATGTATCTAGTGCGTACTAGACAGGGAGAGAAGTGGGTATGACATGTGAAACAAATGTGGAGAGTAGATAATAGATATAATCCGGATCCTGGAGAGGATAGTGAGGCAAGTCCGTCAGTTCCCCAGGGAGAAACAACAGCTAAATCAGAATCACCTAATATAACCGGGCTCAGTGACCTAGCACCTGAAGCACTCGGGCGACCACACTCCCCATCATTAGTACAAGCACCGGAAGAGGGATCACCTAAATCTAGGAGCTCTGAGCCACCCAGGGATTCTGGACTAGTTCCAAGATGAGGTACTCGAGAAAGGAAACCTGTAATCAGGATGGATATATGGAGGGGGAGGTGTCATATCCTAGGCTAAACTTAGGTAATAAGTTGGTTATATTCGTTAGTAACATTTATTGTATCAGAATAAGTTGGTAACCTTTGTTTCATTAGAAAGTACTACACACCGTATTTGGATTTCCTACGACTGTAAGAAGTGTATTTATTTCAGTCAATTAAAGTATATAAAGTAACATTTCATGGAGTGTTAAGTTGTGAGTTAAATACAACAGCTGTGAACATATGAATGTTTTGACTTGCTCATATATTCATTCCTATTATCACAATACTCAAGTTATTTGAGTTTAGCTAAACAAACTAGAAAGTTTGTGACGCTTTTGAATTGAATCAAGTCGTTATCTAGTCTAGAGTAACCAAGTAATTTATGAATCATTTGAAGTAACGGTCCTTTTAAATTTTAGTAATCAGATGGGAACTTGGCTATGTGGATGTAGGTCAATTAATTCTTTATTTAATTTTCATTGCTGTTTTTTGTAAAGAACTAAAAATATGTACACAAATAAAACATTAATCATCTCAATTATTATTTTTGAGTAAAAACAATTAAAAATTACTAAAATTAAAATTCTCACAATAATGCTACTTATGGATGTCCAATATTATATATATATATATTTATATACACACACATGCACACATCTAGAAAACATATCCAGACTTGTATTGGGCCCTTCAAAAGGGCGCAAATCTTGTATTTCCAGAGGGCATAAAATATTATTACGAACTCAAAAAAGTTTACCTTTTTAATGTAAAATAACTATGGGAGTGCTGATAGAACCCAATAATATTGATTAATAATACATAATAGTGGTTATTGCAAGGACTTCGAAAATAACATTGTTTTTCTTTTACTTTTGATGAATATTCCAAGTTTCATAAGTTATTTTTAATAAATATAGTATAAAGAAACATTCATGGGATAAGTGAATTTTATCCCACAAATCATCTGGCATTTAAGGAACACATTGTAAAATATATTATACTATATCCTTGGCAAGGATCCTTGGACTTATCGGACACAGCCTGTCTCAACAACATCCGTCCTGAGAAAACTGGGTTTGTCTCTGCAAAAAGTAAGGGTAGATAACACACCCCCAATTACGTCAAATAAACCTGACTTGTATCAGCGCCGAATACAAGTCTCTTCAAAGCAACCCACCCTCACATTTCAAAATAGATTTCCATTTCACGCCAAACTTCCAAAAATTTAAATTTCTAAATTATTAAATGAATTTAACTTTACATATCCAAATTATAATAAGAGAAGGATGCTGTTATAAATCCCATCTAAAGTATAATAGTACGTTTGATATTACTAGTAAAAATAAGTTCATTATAGAAATTAGAAATGGAAAAACGCGAGAAAGCAGCCACGCGACACGGCCCATTCTCTCCCGCTGTTGCCAATCACCTCTTGTTGCTGAACAGCTGATTTCCACCCTCTCCAATTGCAGACACGGCCACATGGACCATTCTCTCCCGCTGTTGCCAATCACCTCTTGTTGCTGAACAGCTGATTTCCACCCCTTTAATTGCAGACACGGCCACATGGACCATTCTCTCCCGCTGTCGCCAATCACCTCTTGTTGCTGAACATCCCCCACCCCCTAAATATGTACTCACTTAAATTTAATTCCAACTTTACGGTTCCACTTTGTATTGATTATTAAAATCTAATTTAAAATTAAAATTTATTATTTTAATTATTGCAATTTTTTTCCGCCAGGAGGGAGGGGGATTCTGGGCCGATGAGCCAAACTGAGCCTGCACATATCGACAGCCTATCCGAGAGATGTTTCTTATTTATAAATAGAATAAAGTTATTTCTCCCAAATACAACGAGTAAAGACAAGCTCACTGCCATGGCTATGCTTTATATTGAAAAAGTACTCGTTAGTTAAATACACCTCAAGCAAATCAGAGACAAGTTAAATTATCAGGTGGCTGTTTAGATAACATATTTATGTCTACACAGTATAATTATGTTACACCACATTCGTGAATTTGCCCAGTTGATGAATCGGGCAAATTTCTACTCATCTTGTGAACTGAACTTTCCTACTGACCATTTGATGAACTTGGTAAAAACCCAGATAGTGAATTTTTAAACACTTGTGCTTACCTCCTCATAACCTCTGAGAAGATAAGTTAATGTTTTATAATTTATATAAATGAGGGGATTATTTACTCTGAGCCAAGACCAAACATAAGTAGAGCAAATTCAATTGGCTTCATTATTTCACAAAAAAGATTAAAGTAGGAGCACGGCGATAGAAAAAAATGAGCATAAATAATTTACGCCTTGGTAGAGTGACTTACATAATGTGTAAATAGAAATTAAGGCTCTTGGAAAGCAATCCAGCAAACAATTCATTTTGTTGATAATATAATCACCAACCAAAATACTAAAGGGGAAATAACAAGTCTTCACCAATCATACAGGCGCAAAGTTAATAATAATATATAAATATATTATAACCGAAGACTGAAGAGTAACGTGAAATAATTAACAAGCAATATTTCCTACCAGGGAGTTCAAGTTACAAAAATAAAGAGCCCAAGATATTTATTTAAAAAAAGGTCCCAATAATTAAATATTCAAAAAGATTTAGACTACAATAAGATTGGCTGGAGAAACCACCGAAAAGTAATTTAGAAACAATACTGTCATATAAAGTTAAGGTATTTAGGCTAGGTTAGGTTGGAAACAAGTGAACGGATACAATGCATATTGTTTAGTCAGCGCTGACCAGATATCTTTTTCCAGGCACGTTCTAACATGGCAGCTACAGCGCGCGACCATGAAGTTAACAGTTTCTGTCGGGTAACATCCTACTCGTAACAACGCGTGGTGCGATGTTAACAAGTACATAAGCTGCCGAGGAGTGGACACGATATGTGCCTGTTGATATGGCGCATTTCTGGAACTCGGCGTTGTGATGTAATTTGCCACCCTACCTTGTATTTCCCTATTTTTTTTTTACTTTTGGGAACAATTTCCTATTTTGATTTCGCGTGAAATCTTCGAAGCTCGCCAGCTGGTTCCCAGCCTGACTAATGACAATGTTTACATATATTAAATTAAGTAAAAGGACGGAGGGAACAACGTAAAACATTGTTTTAAATAATTTAAATAAGGAATCTTGATTTAAGGAAGAACACTTACCTTTTATTAAGCATATTAATTATCCTTTTAAGAAGTGTGATCGACTCTGTGTTTATTTTGAAGGTCGGCCATGTTTGTTTTAACGCATGGGCAGTGCTATCAAACGAGTGAGTAGTGAACCTCGTGATTTGGAAGGGAAGAAGGAAGGAAGAAAAAACGAGCGCGATTTTTAATTTTTGACAGAAGGAAATAGACATTTAATTCTTTATTAAAAACACTATTCATATTCAATTGGCTATATTTAAATACTTATATTTAACCTACATTTCATTTTATTCTCTCCCTAGTCTATAGCCAACAGTTCATTTTCGTTTTTATTTATATATAGAGTTTGTTTTCTCTTTGGACTTGGAATAGAACATTTTTAAATTTGGAAAGATTGGAAGGTTTTTAAATAGTGGGGAGTTCTTCGGGGTTGGTGGTCCAACATGGAGCCAAATGGATGTGGGCTCCCAATTCCAGTTATTTAATAGTGGTTCAAAGGTGGAAGATTAAAGTGAAAGTAGTAAAAAAAGGAAGCTAAGAGTGTGTGTGAGAGCTACAATATTTATGCTCAAGTAAATTGTGGAAGAATTCGAAGTGAAACACATTTATGAAGATGGTGTTTCAGTATGGACTAATTATACATGGGTGAGGTCAAACCAACTCTTCAACTTTTGATTATTGTAATCATTTATTTTCTCTTTCCTAAATAAGTCAGAACTTATTTACTTCCAGAAGGAGAAACTAATACAACAAAATAATTAACATTATATTTTATGTCTAATTATTGATTTTACTGATTGTATATATATATAAACCAAAGGAAGAGAAAATATATATATATATATTTTCTCTTCCTTTGGTTTCAACAATACTGTGCTATACCTTGTAAATTTAGAATTATAATTAACCGGAATTCCATAGGTAGGATTTGGATGTGGACAAAAGGGAAACAACAATAAATTCACAAAAGTGCCAACAATGGTTATTTCATACATTCATTTTTATTGGTAGCCTAAATTATATTTTTCTTCAACAATCAATTTTTTTTATCTATATTGGTCATGGTTTTTTAGCTTTAAGTTCACCCAGAGGTCCCGAGGTTGAGAGTCGTCGTGCCACTGAGTGGATAGCCGAGGTAAAGTTTTTTTTATGACTATTATTTTCCCCTAGATACTCTGGGTGGCGCCCAACTAAAACACAAGTCTATAGGTAAAGAGAATACACAGATTTCTCTTACACTGTTTGAATGAACCGAGGTTAAAAAGATTGATATTTTTCCCGGTCAAAGATTATTATATATTATATTATTACTTTTAGTATACTGTAAAAGTATATATATTATTACAGCGTAAAGAATCCGGCGGCATGACCCGGTTACACCAAGCGATTGAGGCTATTTTTCGCGGCGAAATGCGTCAGATATAATATTGTGAAACGTGCCAAATTTTTGACAACTGCGGCACAACAACATATGATCTGGCAGAACATTTTAAATGTTTCCCAAGGTAGTAGACGAGGTAGAGTTTGGATAAACACTTTAAGCCGAACTCTAGCAAAATGGTCTAATACTTTAAATTTCATGGGTGCACACAACAGACAGAAGAAACCTTAGCGTAATATGCTGACCTATGACGTCTCGCGTACGGGTGTTATTTTGGGCCACTTTTAGAAACAATGCTATTGTACCAGTTTGTTTGCGGAGTGCGAGACAACGCGGTTAAGCAATCGTTAGTAGCGTGGGAAGATGATCTCACTCTGAGTGAGGTAATAAACATCTCGTGCACGGTAGAAGCCTAGAAACGAAACTTTATAACCCTATAAGAATTAGCAGACCATATGTCTGTTAACAAAGTAAGAAATGAAAGCAAACCTCAGGGATATGAACTGGGAATCAAGAAAGAAACACCTCACAATAACTGCAATCAGGGGCGCCATTATTGTAAGTCTAAAATCAAACCAACATTAGTGCACACAAGCAGGCACACCAACACGCTGAGTAACATCAGACGACATATATGTCCTGCTACATATGCGGGGAACCCCAATTAAACAAGGGAGATTAAGTTGGAGATAGCTTCACCATTATGAATGCACACACACACACACTGCGGCTTTTACAGGGTTCATCGGCTGCCCTTCGGGATCAACACCACCCCAAGAATTCTTCAACGGTTAATAGAGGGTATACTGGAAGGTATTCCAGGGCTGTAATTCTTTTTGACGATATACTCATCGTAAGCAAACATCAGATTGAGCACAAACGCCTACAACAGGTGTTGCAGCACCTTTGCGATGCAGGTCTAAAACTCAAAGAGTCAAAATCTGTAGTCAGTGCCAAATCAGTGGAATTTTAGGGTTCCGGGTGGATGCTAAAGGAATACACCATTTAGAAACAAAAGTTGAAGCAATCCGATCCAGCAATTGAAGAACCCCGTCTACTCAAAACAAATGCTAACTTCAAGTATTGCTAGGACTCATTACCTTGTACGAACAGTTCGTGTCTAACAAGGCTACTATTTTGGGGCCATTCCTTCGGCTGCTAGACAAACAAGCCCATTGACAGTGGACGGAAAAACACAAGACCGCTTTCCAGGCAGTGAAGGGTCTACTGACAAGCGACAAGGTGTTATCCCACTACAACCCCAACCGACCATTTTATTGTGTCGTGTGGTGCGTCCCCATATGGAGTGAGGGTGGTATTGACCCGTAAAAATGAAGATGGCACTGAGGCACCAGTCGCATATGCATCCTGTCCGCTTTCTACAGCAGAAAAAAAACTATGGTTAAATTTACCGGTTAGCGCTAGCAATTATGTTTGCATTGTCAAAATATCATTAATATGTGTATAGTAGACATTTCACCTTGTTTACAGATCTTCTGCTATTATTAGATATTTTTCGACCAAATCGACCCACTTCATTAGTACTGTACTGTCGCCGAGGATGCTAAGATGGTAATTAGCCCTGGGGACATACTCTTTTGAGCTACGACGTCGGGCTGGCAAAAGGAACGGCAACGTTGACTACTTAAGCCGCTTACCACTACCCTCTTTGGAGATGGAATGGCCTGATCCAGCCGATGTATTTTTATTGCAGGATGATTTACAAACACTGATATCAGAAGAGGATATTAGAGCAGACCAAAGAAAACAAGGAGCTCAAGAAGGTTGTTCGTTGGACACTACATGGCTGTCCCACACAAACAGAGCCAAAGTATACACCATATTGTAATTCTCACAACGAATTATCGATTATGAAATGCTGCCTTCTTAAGGAAAGCAAGATGGTGATTTCTGCCGCACTTAGAGGTTAAGTGTTGGAAATGCTTTATCCCTCACACCATGGCATTGTTCAAAGAAAGGCAGTAGCCCGCGGTTATGTTTGGTGGCAACATTTAGTTGATGACATGGAATAGCAGTGAAGTCATACCGAGAATGCCAAGAGGTTCAGGCAGCTCCACCAAATGTATCCCTTCAAGCCTGGGTAACGTCAACCAATCCTTGGTTCGGAATTCATATAGATTTTGCAGGGCCTTTTCAAGTTCAATTTCTCTTTATAACCGGATGCTTATCCTAAATTCCCTGAGGTAAAAACGATAGCCTCTATAACATCATTTGGAACAATACGTCACCTTATAGATAAGCTAGCGACTCACAGTATTACAGATGTTGTGTTATCTGATAACGGCCACCAATTCAAGTCCTAAGAGTTTTGCAGTTTCTTTATTAAAGGAAATGGAGTAAGGCATATTACAACAGCTCCTTTCCACCCAGCCTCAAATGGGCTAGCTGAGACCAAGAGGATGGTTCAGTCATTAGCTCTCCCAGAGTTATTACTTCTACTCGAGTGTCGTTATGTTCCTCCGGGAGGTCCCTGACTGTTCTAATCACTTCCTTGGTGAAGTTTGGTTCCTGTGGTTCGTGGTTAGGTTGAAATTGTTTTTCAAGTGCCACGGCTATGGCTTCAGATATCTCTGTTATCGTAAACCAAGCCATGTTTTTCATGAACTACCGGTACTGACGTTTTCCTGGTAGCCACCCTGAGCTGTCATGTTAGCAGCAATTTTCTGGATATTTTAAAAGTGATGTTGGTAGTGAGGTAAATGGGTCTTAATCATGATAGCCGTGCCTTCTCCCCTATCTTGAGACCCATCATTTCCGTAAATAGTGTAGCCGTAGAAGTATAAATTGTTATCTGGGTTTAGATGTGTCTCACTTATTAGGACAATATCTATTGAATATGTTTTAAAAAGATCTTCTAACGCTTTAGCTTGCTAGAATATTCCGTTTGCGTTCCATAAAAACCCCATATATGTCTTTTGTCGCCGTGACGTTTGTGTTAGTAAATATCGGTCACTAGGTAATAGTAACTCCTTCGACAGTATCATGATCTTGTCCGTTTTGCTTGTGGCCTCTTTGAGTTGAGGGAGCTAAGTTCTGAAATGTACTAGTAGTTTCCTTATGTTTATTTCCTTGAAAAACTTTGAGGTCCTTCAGGTCAGATAATGAGGAACTCTCCTCTAATGTATGATCCCGGCGGATTTGGTTTCTGATTGCTCAAGGGCGGGAAGTGATGGGAAGTTTCTACCCATATCTTTGGAGGGTGGAGGGCGTGCTTAGACCCGTTCTGGTTTTCTTACGACTTGTGGTCAGAGTGCAAGATGTCAACCTGCCTCCTTTTCCTGAAGCTAAGAGATTCTGACTTCTAGAGCGATCGACTGTTGCAACTATTGTGAGTCTGTGGTGAAGATGAAGAAGAAGAAGAAGAAGAAGAAGAAAGTAGTCGGTGGTGGGGTCGGAGAAGCGGATGAGGTGAGGAAGAATCCCTGGCCCAGGAATCGACCAGCCCCAACTAGGAAGATGTCAGTGGTTGGCGGAGCAACGGCCGGCAGCAGCAAGTCCGGGCAGCCCATCATGGCTGGGGAGGTCAAAAGTCTCTGTTCACAGGGTCTCAAAGCCGCACCAGTCATGAAGGAGATAGTGCGGGTCGGAGGAAGCTTATCGCTCCCTCCAGAAGTTCTCGCCTACTTTGGGTAACCAGCATTGGTCCTACGAGCTGGGACGGGAGCAACTGGTCAGGGTCATGGTGAAGGTACTACTGACCCGGACAAATCCTGGCCGCATCCAGGAGGAGCTGGTGGAGATGAGTTTCCGCATGAAATTCATTACCGAGATGAAGTGGAAACGGGACGAGAAGCAGAGAAAGGTAGCGGTTGCTGAACTTGGTTGCCGCTCTGACTCAGTCCTGTGCGGGCTCCAAGTCAAGGTGGAGAAATACAAGTCTCTATGTAGCCCAATTCAGTGCAAGAACTGCTTCCGGATCGGGCATGTGCGGAAAGGTTGCCATGCAAATCCGAGATGTGAGTTCTGAGTTGACCACGAGAGGGCGGGTGCCCCGTAAGAGAGAAGATCTCCCCTGAAGTGTCTGCACTGCTCAGGAGTTCACTCCTCGGCTTGGCAGAGCTGTCCTACGTAGAAATCCTTGCGGACGGTAGAGACTGCGTGGGCCTTCATGGCACAATAAGAGGGGATAGACTAAACGAATGCCAGAAGCCCTCGAGGCACATTGCGGTTCAGAAGGCAATCTTTACTCCAGCTCCAACACCGATGCTGCTGGTGAAATATTTCGTCAAGTCAGGGAGATCAACCCACACCTTACCCAGCCCAAGGCACCTGCCAATGCCACCCTTCCAGAAGCAGTCACGCCTTGCTCTTTCCTTTTGGTTAAGGACCCCTCCTTTCGCCATTCCAACCCCCGCTTCTCACTCCTTCCTTTCCACCTCCCCTCCTTCGCACCCCTCAAATAAATTCCTACCATGCCCGATCTCTTACCCTTCCATCTCTACCTCCACACCAATCCTCCCACTCCCTGCTTCCTCCACCACCCCACCTACACCCGAGAGGAGACTGCAAAGCTTAAAATGGCATTGACCCACTCAAGGGTATTTAGGGACTGGATCCATGGGACTTTTCATAGAGTCTCTTGAGGAAGGTCCAGGAATCCCCGAGGAGTAACCTTAGCCACCTGGTCATGACGCATATAATCCTCTACTTAGTATTTCATGGCAGTGCACCCGAATAATGGACCACCAGTACTGAAGGAGTTAACGGTCGCACTCTGGAAAACCAACGGAGTCGCGAGGAAGAAGGCTGAGCTTGTCATGTCGACATAATGCTGCTGGCAGAAACCCACTTGCGCTCTGAAAGTAGGTTCTCTTAGCAGAATTTATCTGTCATCGGAGCGGCCAGGCGGGAGATGTGGGCAGGAGGGACGGTGGTCCTGGTTTGAAGGAGCCTGTACCATCACGCCATCTCGCTTCCTTTCCTACAACACATGTAAGCAACGGATATCCAACTGGTAAACTCTACCAGCACAGTGCACCTCATCTCCATCTACTTCCCTCCCTATCGCTGGCTCAACCGGGCTATTGGGGCGGACATGGAGGCTTCGCTTCAAGGTACCACGCCAGTTTTAATAAGTGGTGAATTCAACACTAAGCATCCTTCGTGGGGTTCCAGGATTATGAACGCTTGAGGTGGATTGCTCCACGACTTCCTCAACACGGCCCGATTGCCCCTGGCCCTCTCACACTCACCCACTTCCCTCACAATTCCCTTGGCTTCCCAGACGTCCTCGACTTTGGTGTCACCAGAGGGATTAGACGTCGATTGGTTCTGAGGTCTATAAATGAGCTGGACTCGGATAACAGTCCCATTCTTGTGAACCTAGGACGCACAAGTGTCCTTCATAGATCCTCCCGAAAACCCCGGCTTTGAGCGTACTGACTGGGACAGGTTTACGAATGTGTTGAGAGAGAGGTTGGGGACCCCCNCAGGTTTACCAATTTGTTGGGAGGGGGGTTGGGGACCCCCCCCCCCCTACATTTCAAACAGCGGCAGAAGTCAATCGCGGTGCGCGGTTCATGACTTTCGCCATCAAGGGAGCGCTCAAAGCTTCGATGCCGAGTCACCGTCCTAAGAGGGCGCCACAGTCCTCATTTCCCGATTCTATCCTCGGGTACGTCCGGGAGAAAAAATGACTGAGGAAGGTTTGGAAAACATCGAGGGACCCGATAAACAAGGTCAACTGGAGCCACAAAGGCCATGCGGTTCACAAGATGGTCCAAGAATGCCGGAACAATGCCTGGGAGGACAAGATTGAGAGCCTGTGCGCCCTGTGGCACATGACGAGGAACTTGATGCGGATCCCCGCACCAAGGCTACCTATTCGAGGACGGAGCGAGGTGGCCAACTCCAACCAGGAAAAGGCCAATGCTCTTGCTGAGCACTTAGAGCCTCAATTCGTACCGAGTGACAACCCGTTAGACCTGGTGCACATTGTGCAAGTGGCTCCAGTCATCGGTGCGGTCTGACCCGACATGTTCGCGAGGCAGACATTTTGGTGGACGAGTAGTTCGCCTTTCGGGTGGAACATGCTATGTTTAATCAAATCCAACTCGTGGAGTAGGTCACAAGGAATCTAAATATCAACAGGTTGACTGGTGCTGTCTTTCTAGACATGGCAAAGGCCTTTGACAGTGTTTGGCACGAAGGTCTCCTTTTCAAACTTCTTTTCTTGAACCTACCCTCCTACTTAGTTAAGGTTGTACAATCTTATATATCCCACCATACCTTCTCTACTACCGGTGGGAATGCCACATCCCAAGTCAGAAGCATCCGGTCTGGAGTGCCGCAGGGTTTCCTCATGGACAATTTGCTCTTTAGTCTGTATGTGAATGTCATTCCTAAATTACCAGACATCAAGTTGGCACTGTATGCGTACGAAACGATTCTAGTAGCAAAGTCGTGGCGAAGGCAGCTGGTGGAGAGGCGACTCCAGACGCACCTGGAGGAGTGGATGACAATTATAAATGCAGAAAAGAGCATAAAAGTGCTCTTTTCATGAAAAGAAATGTTCTACAGGCCGGCCCAACTCCAGCTGTTCAGAGAGCAGATCAGATGAACGAACAGTGCTAAATACCTGAGACTTAGGCTGGACACCGAACTGACTTCACGACTACACTGTACCAAGAGAGTGAACAAGGCGAGGTAAAGTCTGGGAGTCCTAGGCCCATTGCTTAACAGGCGTAGCGACCTGTCTACAAGGAACGGTCTGACACTGTACAAGCAGTTGCTCGGGCCGGTCCTCAACTATGCATGTCCTGCTTGGGGCCACCTGGTGGACACGTTTATGAGGAGGATGCAGGCGTTCAAGAGCAGGTGTCTGAGGATCATTTTGGACGCACCTTAGTACGCTCGGAATGTAACTCTGCATCATGACCTAGATTTGCCTACCATGTAGGACCACTTCCGGAAGCTATGGCAGTCCTTCTACAACAGGCTTCCCGGTGCCACTAATCCTCTTATCCAGGGGCTTGGGAACTACGTCATCGACCATGGAGGGTGCCACGGACGTCCCAAAGCCCTGCTTGGATGAGCAAGGTGTGTAAAAGTGGTCAGCGGGAGGTTCTCACCCAGCCCCCNGGGGGTTTCTCACCCAGCTACCCCCCCCCCCCTTTTAGAAAAGTGTCTTCACGCGTAACTCTAAATCCCTTATTAGGTTTGCCAATGTAGATCTTTTCGGTATTTTTAAAAATATGTCTTTTCTTTGTTTCAAAACCTTCACGAAATGCGAGAACCCGTTAGTTGTAATTTTCCGAATTTACAATTCGTGACCAATTGGTCAATAATTGTTGGAATTTGCTCTCGTGATCCCCTTCAGGCATTAGAGAATGTAATTACGACTTGTGACTTTTGTCGCATGAGAGTTTATTTTTGTTTCCAGAAGTTGGACATAGACTGGGCACTTTGAATAATTGGCTCTGTGTGGCTCTCTGCAAATGATGCATCTTGCTGGGGTAGTTTTTTCTTTTTTGGGACATTGGGTAGTTAGGTGTGGAGTCACACACTTTATACAGCTGGGCTGGTTTTAACAGTGTTTTTTGGTGTGGCCATGTCGCTGACATCTGTGACATTGTACGATTGTGCTCAGCGGGGGAATGTAGTGATCGATTCGCACCCGGGTCCAGTTTAAGGATCTTACTCTAAAGATTGTGGAGTGAAAGTCTGACTTTGCTAGTGTAACTAGAAATGTGGGCAGAAGTGTCATTGTTTGTGTGATATTTGTGGTCCCGTCTTTCTACTGAATTGTCACACGTCAGTCACTGTATAGCCGAGGTCAATAAGTTCATCTTTTTATATCTTAACTGTTCATATTAGGTGGAAGGCCCTTGACAACTACCTTGACTAGCTTGTCACGGGAGATGTTTTATGTGGGGAATTTCTGGTCAATTTCATTCAATAATGTTTGCACTAATTGAAAGTCATGTGTTTTGTGATTTATATTTTCAGGATATCCTTTATGTAAAATACGTCGGTAAATCCCTCAGTGTCCTTTTCTGTTTCGGTTATTTTGTTTTATGTCCCCTTGACTACTATTGAAGGTAATCTTTGTTTGGTGTTAGTCTCAATTTGGGTTGTAAGTGTGTCCAAGTCGACAGTGTTGGTTTGTATATCAGTAACTAGAGTTTCAAATTGGTTGATGGTGGTGGTGACAGTTTTCTTTGCATTGGATATGGAGGTTGTCTTCCATTTCCACTTCCTCCTCATACTATCTACTAATGTGAATGTCCCGTTGCCGTCATGGTCAGTTTCTATGTCGTAAATTTCGGGGTTAGCTTCAGAGTTGGAAAAATTTACATTCCTTTTCTTTCGCGTTATTGTCAAAACTGTTGTGGAGTCTCTGTTAGTGTGTTGTGTGTGTCCCCCAAGACGGTCACCGACTATAATGTATTGCCTTGCAGTCGGCTGCATATTACGTCTTTCAGCTAATTTTTGGCACCGTTAGGGTCAACCCGCAAGACCCCGCACAGACCATTCCAGATTTTATTACGTAGGGGGCGGCAGGGGGGGGATCAATTTAGTTGTGATGTCCTGATGTCGGCTCCTCTCCGCTGTTCAGGTTGAGTCTTCTGCTCTTTCGAAAAGTCTTAAGGTATTCATCAGGAACAGCAGACGCGCCCAACTTACAAATGGTATTAACACAGTCAACACATGTCTAATTTCCTGGTTGTGAATTTTAGATATTAAAATGCAATTTGGTTTCTTAGCACATTCTACCAAGATCAATCATTTCAAAGTATTTTTAAGATGGTCAGTACCTTTGCCTTAAATGCTGTATCATAAATATTTAATGGAAAACTTTTGTTTTATGAGAATTATTAGGTGGAAGATACTTTGATAAAATGCAATCAAATTCTATTTTATATGGTTTTTATTTATTAGTTAATTACTCACATATAAATATTCATGTGTATGCCTCTGAGAAACTATCAGCAGTCCATACTCCTTAAAAATAAATGTTAAATTACCTGTAAACCTAATGTTTAAACTAAACGTATAAAAATAGAGAATTAAAAGAACGCAATTAACACTATATAGTTTTCAAATTAAAATAAACTGACTAAACTAACTTACTATAGCAGATATTGTGGTCGAAAACAGTTTTTTCCTGCCTGATGAATCTCCAACTTGTGTGATATCTTGGAGCTCCAGTTTCCGAATAAGGAACGGAAGATCAGAGTGGTTTGAAAGTGTGAGAGGAATCCAACAAGTAGGTGTCTTATCACCAACCCTATTCACCATACTGATGGAAACTGACAGAGAACCTAACACTAAGGTATCAGCAGATGATGTTTTGATATCAGGAGGAACCGCAAGAGTAAATATCAATATCAATAAAACCAAGAGAGCGTAAATGACAGTCAACAGAAAAAGAACAAGTTCAAACATCCTTCTGGAGGGAGCCACACGAGAATCAGTTTCCAACTTCCAATAACTTGGAAGCATCATCTCAACGGACAACAATGTCAAATACCCTAAATGACACATAAAGCATCCCATGTTTACATTCTAGTGAGAAACCTAATATTGGATAGCAAATATTAACTGTTTCACACTAACTTTGTACCAATTCTTATCCATGGACTGGGAATATGTAACCTACTAGACAAGGCCAACAGCAAAATTCAAGCAGTGCAAATGAAGTAAATGAGAAATAAGTTGGCATAACGGTTCCGGTTACTAAGGTTGTGGGAAATGGCAGACTTAAGTTGTATGGATATGTGATGACTGCTGAGAATGGCTAACACTAGAACAGCAAGGAGATACTTTGATGGGAAAAAGACCCAAGGAAAGCAAAAGCAATGATGGATGGAAACTGTGAGATAGGGGGCGGAGAGAAGAGGGTTTAAGCGGGAAGACGTTGAGGAACAAAACATATATGATGACAAGAAGAAGTGGTGAGTACTTGTATACCACTCCCGGGTAACTGGAGTTGGGAAATGCTGATGATAGTGAGCTATAGTTCACAGAAAGACTAAAAGTGATTTATTACACATTTCCACTACAATTTATCTTCAAGATGGGGCTGAATCCAAAATCAGCTATTAGAATGAATAATTTTAACAATGTTTTACTATACTTTTCTAACTTTGCACACAATCTTATGCTTATCAACTAAAAATAAAGTTATGGAAAATATTGTTATGGAGACTCAAGTTTAGAAGAATGTATGATTGCATTTAAAATTGATTACTTATGATTAAACCATTTATTTAATAAAATTTTCAGATCTTGTACCAAAAATTATTCTAAATAATATGTAACAATACAAAACAATAAATTGACACATTTCTCATCTAAATGAATATAGTTGGTATATCACAATGTTTCAAATACTTTAGTAAATGTGTTTGTCATTAATGATTTTAAAATACTGTAATAATCGTGTTTATCCTTAATGACTTCAACATTCTTGAAAAACTGTATTATATATTATTATTCATGGCAACACACTTACGGAAATACAAACAAAGTAAATCAGTTTCCAATTTTTATTTAAAGCTGCAAATAAACAAAACTAATGATGTTATTTCATTAGTTGCTTCAGCTGAACCACAAATCAGAAAAAGATATTTTCAAATAATAAAATATATTTTACAATGATAAACCTACTCTTAAAGTATAAATTATTTACAGAATAATTAATGCTGTGGCCTAGCATTAAATATATAGGTGGAGTGCACAATATATATATATATATATAAAATAGTTATGTACAAATTTAAAATAAAAACTATTATAACTTAGATAATATTAGCATTAAAAACTATAATAAAGTATAAAAATGTTTTATTATTTTATATTAGTTGTATTGTAAACAAAAAATCTCAATAGTTCCTTCCTCTTTGACTCAGTAGTTCTCTGGGTCACCTACCCATTCCAATTTCTCAGAATTTGACTTCTGCTTTTGACGTATCGCGGCAACATGCTTACCTCGCATATCTGGCTTTGGAACGATCGACCCAGGTTCTGTTTTACATAACACATTGTGTAACACAGTGTCATTATGTTTAGAAAAACCCAATGTCGTCAAGAAAAATGTTTTACATACTCCATGTCTTTCCCCCTTTTGGTCTTTGAGATAATAGTTGAAACTGTTTGTCCTCTTCCTAATATCTTTTGTCCCTCTATGCCTCTTGACCTCCGCCCTTGTCGAGTTGTTGAGGATGAACACACGACGCTCCATCCAACCCAGGTCCCAGAACTGTTTGTTGATATCTACACGTCTCTCCTGAGTAATCTTGGTCACACATTTCTTCCGGCAGTTTTCGCAAGGCTGATGAACGCCATGAGTCTGTTTCAGGATGTTAAGTTTCAAGGCCCTTCTCTGAGAAGGTGACAAAATATATTTTTTTCTTTTTCGTGGGGTTCCTCTCTTTGTTACATCGATTGACGCTTTTATAGAAGCGACTAGAGCTGCACAGTCGACATTTTTAGATCCGGACCCTCCCGAGCCAGCAAGTATTTCTGGAGTTATAAGATCTGTCGAGTCATTGTGGGTTGAGTCAGGAGAGCTTCTACCAGAGTTAGGCGGAGAGCCGGGATTACTTCCCCCGCTGCTTTGGGCAGAATTCAGTACATTTTGACCAGAGTTCTGATCAGAACCCAACATATTTTGATCAGAGTTTTGAGCAGTACTTAACATATTTTGTCGAGAGTTTGGGACAGAACAAAGTAAATTTTGAGCTGAGTTTTGAGCTGAACTCATTATATTTGTACTAAGATTTTGAGAAGAGCCAATCATGCCCAAATTATTATGGTTTTGAGAAGGGCCCAATATATCTAAACCAATATTTTGGTTAGTGCATATCAAACTTGAATTTTGGGTAGAGTTCATTGTAGTAAGGTGAGTAGTTTGAGATGAATTTTGCGTATTAGATCTTACATTTTGAGTAGATTTAGATGCAGAGTTTGTTCTGTTTCGATGTGGATTAGGTTTGCTTGCTCTTCTGTGATTAGCAGCAGGACGAGGGCGACACACCTCGGCAGCTTGGGCTGTCATCACTGATATTTCTAGAACAAAACAAGACAAGTCAAAAGATACATGCAATATCCAGTATCCAAGGTTAAGTGACCCATATGACGGTCGAAACACATACTTATTTAATGCCTTATAAAAGTCAAATCTATAAACACAGGCAGATAGATAAAGGCACACAAATGGGGGTGGAGAGGAGAAGGTGGAACGGGGTGTATAGTAACCTCAACAGTGAAAGAGGCAGCACTGACAAGAATAGAATCAACAGTCATTTCTTTTCAAAAATTGTAAAATAGACTAAACATTTATTAATGTTTCACTTAACATATAACAACATGTTTCAACTATTAGCAGGCTTTTTATTTAGAAACAAAATTGATTTAATAACCCCTGATTTAAAAAAAATCATTTTACAAATGACATATTTATTTCTAATTCATTTTTACAAGCAACAATTTTAGATTTTGCAAAGAAAATTTTCATAAATAAAACGTTGATTAACCAAAAGACGCACTTTGTCATTACATGGAAGAAAAGTGTATAGCTATAGAAAGATTTTGGTAGGAAGAACAGTATTTTGTTGAGTGGGGACAAATTACCTCCAAGCAACTAAGGAGGTTCAGGTAATGTATGTGATTAGTTTGAGGCATCATTGCCCTGACGCAGAAGAAAAGATGATGGAAATATGAAATGAAGCTATGAAACCTAAATTACTTCCAAGTTTGAAATGAGAGGACATAAAGCAAAGAATCCATGCATCTATCTATCTGCGAACAATGTTCATTGTTACACTCATTATTTGTCCCAGAGTGTAGTAATGAGCTACACGAGTCTACAAAATAAGGCAATGTCTTCGTTTGAAGATAACAAATACATTATATTTAACATTTTATTTTGAACGAGTGATTTTTTGTGGATCAGGAAATTAAAGTAAGTTTTACAGTATGAATGAATATAAATAAGGTTTTTGATTTATGGATTTTCAAATTGTGATTTTGAAGAATGAATTAAGTTCATAAACAAAGAAATGGGTGTGTGTTTATTTGACTTAGTGTCAATGGTCAAGAATGACCACACAGACTTGTGTGCCAGGCTCACTGGAATTGCATTGAATTGAAAGGTCGGGCCCTAGCATTATTTAATAACCTCTACGTTTCAAAATTACTGGAATTATGATCAGACAGATCTTCAAACGCAACCAAGCATTCTGAATTATTTTAAAATAACTAAATATAGTTTGCCTTGTATTGAAATATAATTATGTTTACATTTATTGTAGCCAAAGATATATCAAGATCCATCCAGATCCATCAAGAATGTGGGGAATAGGGCTGGATAATTTACTAAATTAACTTTTTTTTNTTCATAATTTAATTCAAATTAAAAAAAAAAAACTAGATTGTATTGAAATACTTACATATTATATGAAAGAGTGAAAAGTATTTAGTGTAGGAAATTTACAAGCAACACTTATTTCTGTTTTCTAATTTAATATAAGTTTATATAATTATGTTCATTTCATTACTTTATTAAATAGGCTTCACATACATAATTTAATTTGGAATATAAATTAGTAAGTTTATAAACTGCGCACTTTCATTTAGATGGTTGGCGGTTCGAGAGATGAATTTTATTAGTTGGGAATGTTTCCATCTCCAAGAAGGCCACATTACAGGGAATATTCCTTCGTGTCATGATGCATGTGCACCTCAAGGCCACATTACAGGGAATATTCCTTCGTGTCATGATGCATGTGCACCTCAAAGGGCAGGTAAACAAATATTCAGTTACAAGTTGCTGCTGATTGACTGACATCACAACATATGTTGATGATTCTTGTGTCAAATGTTAGTAGACTCAAGGGAGACTGTTAGGAGTAGAGGTCGAGCACGCACATATCACTCATGTCAGTACACACATGGATATTAGCTTAATTTATTCAGGTAACATTTTGTGTTGTCTTGTGCAGTTTTTATTTTACATTTTGCATTAACTAGTATTTTTAGATAAAGCAATATTTTGTTATAATTGCTATAGCTTGTGTGACTATTCTTTAGTTTCTTTGAGTCATCAAGTCAGGCCGCAAGTGGTTAAGGTGGCTATCTGGGCTAGGCCCACAATATGTAGTCATTTATGTTGCTAGATCTTAGTGTAGCTGGGAATCTTAAAATCATCTTTTCCACTTTCTTAATTTGTTGTGCCAGTCAGTCTTATTTCCTCACTTCATGGCTGTGTTTGTTAGCCGTGTGGTATATTTCAACAACCCCTAAGGCCACCATTCCCTGTTTTCTTATACAGAAAGTATTTAAACCTGTAAATCTGTAAATATTTCTTTTGTCAACTTATTTTCGTGTTGTAAGAATTGATCTCTCTTATTTATAAACTTTCAATTATATCTTATGCTTGCTTCCAAATAATTCTAATTAATTCAATGTTTGTATTTTATTAGCCTTTCCTGTCCTATAACTAGGCCTTTAGCTGACTAGTTATGAAGGCGTTCAAAATGAAAATTGTTACACACACAGCACAATTATCTGGAGTCTACTTACGTGAAGTTAAACCCTTTTGACAGTTCCAGAACCAACCAACACACATGTTTTTTGGCAGCCTTTGATAAAAAAAAATTGGGATAGTCAGATTTTATATTTGTTTTGAGAGGAATTAGACAATGTCTAATTGGTTATTATGTTTTATTCTAAAAGGTTGAATTTAATGTGAATAAACTATCTTAATGTCATCATTGGTCGATGGGAAATGGATTGAAATATGTTCTAAAAGTCCCCAAGATGTCATAATTTAATACAACAGGTTGTGTTGTAACGTTATTTATATCCGACCATTGTCATATGTTTTTCCTCTCTGTGCTATCTCTCTTCTCTCTCCATCCTTGTTTAGCAGGTAGCCAGTCAGCCTCACTGCCAAGGGGCCCTGAAGGAGCAAAGCAAGCGTACATGACAAGGAAAGTGACCATTTATAGGAGTCTAGGTTAATTTTATTCCAAGCCAGTATTATAGAAATGGAGGACTGTGACGGTGACCCTTGTAGATATATGGTTGAGTTGAGGCTAGTCCAGTGAGTAGACCGGCGCGCCCACCAGGTGGGTCAGTGAGTGTGTCATTGCGACTAGTGTCTGTGTAACGTGGGCCAGCGCAGTGTGGCGATGTGATGTGAGTAATTAGACTGACTGAACATTATAAGAGACTGATGTTTTAATGTTTAATTAGTCATTTTGAATTAGTTTTGATTGGCTGGTTATTTAATTTAATTCTATTTTATGTGTTCCATTTGCTTATTAGTTGTCGACTTAATTACGACTCTTATTACTGATTCACAGGTGTGCCCTCTAAGTAGCAAGCAAGTCAGGACCACCCCAACACCTGCTGGTCAGCGACCCAATCATCACTGGGTAGCTTAGGGAACCCCCGCGTTTTCCTGGCCCTTGGCGGGAGTGGTTGGTACCTCTCTAGTGACCCCAGCATTACAGAGGTCAGATACTCGTCCTTAGGTGTAGCTCCAGTTTCATGAAGCTGTGCCTGGCAGGAATCTCTTGGAGGTATCCTAGTTCTAACAACCGGCCACTTGGTGTGCGATGGGTACCCCCTCCCCCCAGACGACCAGTCAGGACAAGAAGGACACTGCCCAGTGACCACCAAAATGAAACCTGTAGAGATTTTGGGTGACTGAATTCGCTCTATTCCTCTCTCTCTCATCAGAACTTGTGAGCTGACGCGCAGCACCACGGGGGAAGGAGTAGACCACCAAAAACCAACCCTAAAGAGTGTATTCGGCATGGAAAACAAACTATTTTTTTTAGGTTAAAAATATTTTTTAAAATTTGTTGTATGTTATTGCTACATTGAATATTTGCACCGCAACTTACATTAACTTTTTTCTCATTTAGACCTGAGGATGGTGCCTATGCAGCGCCGAAACATGTCGGACTTGGGACAATCTCACTCCAGAATTAAAAGGAACAAGGGCATTTAAAACTTTCAGATAAGAATAGATCTCAACTTTCATTTAACCTCTTTATATTTTTATGATCACACCTTTGTCAATTTAACTTATATATCTTATTACACTGTATTATCTGTTCCTCTAATATTATCTCATGTTTTTTGGACACTTGTTTCTTAAATATTTATGGTTTATTGAATTGTGATATTATAACTTCCTGAAATACAAGAATAAGTAAACTTACAAAGTTTTTATAAAAATGATAGGCATCAATTCTCAAACAAACTTGATTAAATTTTTTGTAATTATAACTTTATTGTATTTATCAGTATTATACACCTCATCTTTAACTTTAACTCATGTCATTAATACATGTATTTTAATATGTTTTTGTTTTTTGGTTATATATGTGTTGCTCTGACTCACATTTCCAAATGTGTTTTTATAATGTCAAGTATTATATTTTAACTTTTATTAAAAAAATTTCTTTCATCACAATACTTAGACTCAATGCACAATCTATATTCCTTAACATAATCAATGATTTTACTTAATTCTTGTTTTATTAACAATTTTGCTAAATAGTCCATATACTCTTTATATCTGCCACGTATGAAAAGGTTTCTGTAGAAAACTGTTTCAATTATATAAATCACGTCAACAAAATTGAAACGGACATATGAGACGCAGACGAGCTGCAAGATGACGAGGAGTAATTTTTAATAAGAATAACTTCATCATCCTCATCGTCCTCTGTGTCACCTCCTCCCCATAAGTCGACCTACTCACTCTCAAAACTTTGAGCTACCTGGGTCATCAACTAAACAACACTTCACAATTGATGGAGCCACGCCCTTGTGCTGGGACAGCGATGAAGCATGAAGGTATTTTTTTAGGTTTAAACTAATATGGTATTTACTTTACATGGAGAACTTAAATGTACCTTGAATAGATTTTAGAATCCTCCCTCCTTTATAATGACCAGTATTTTAATTTATAAAACTATTGTATATTAATTTTTTATTATTATGATTATTGAGTTTTAGCTTTTACTATAGTAAAGATGAATTAGGTAGGCCTAATTGTTTATAAAAGTTCACACACATTCACAGGCAAACAGGGAATATTTTTTTATAAACCTATGTACTTGGGAAGACCATCTTTGAAAGGATTAGATCTCCAACGTATTCATTGTAGGTGACAGTGTACAGTGTATAATAAAAGTGGCATTAATATGTCAGTAAACAGAATAATACACAATTTTTGACATCCCAAACTTCAAATTGATTGCCATTGCGTGTATAGAGGTTGTATAATTTGCTAAGTTTGAATGTAAAAGTTGTCCATCTGTTTCTAGTGGGTGAGATCTGGCAACTGCGCTCCATAAGACCTGTACTGCAGGGTAAGAGTGGAACGGACTAGAGATTGTTCACCCATTCACCAGCTTCACAACATTCAATAATGACACGCTGTTCAAGGTCATCTAAATGCACCTTAAGTTTACTTAACATTTTTAGGGGAACTCTGCGGGCTGGGATGCTTTTAGGTATAGCACTTTTTTTAAATTTTAAATCAAAAAACCTCTGGAAAACATTCAAGGCCATTCAAAACATCCCCGTTTGAATTCCAGAAGTTTTGAAAATCAGGTTTACTTTGAGTATTGAGAGCCCCAAGAAAATTTTCTGAAATGAGATTGGAATTCACACAAGATGAAAGGCTAAGTAAGCGTACGGCTTTAACTGAAATGACAATAGTAAACACCAAGCTATGTGTTTTGTTTTCGTAGACAACAGGAAGACAAATTTCACCAACAGGTGCAATCTCAAAACCCCCAAAAGCTTCAATATAAGTTTTAGGAGCATTTAGCCTAGAACTATAATCAGGTCCAA